>JBCHJU010095898.1:0-10814 GCA_039654505.1 Plocamopherus imperialis | reverse complement strand
ATAGATAGATAGATAGATAGATAGATAGATAGATAGATAGATAGATAGATAGATAGATAGATAGATAGACAGATGGACAGACATGTAGACAGACAGACAGAAAGACAGACAGGCAGACAGATACATAGATAGACAGACAGATAAATATAGGGATAGACCTATGGTTGGATGGGTACACAGATAGACTGATCTAGACAGGCAAGTGACAAAAATAATAATATAGCCGACTACAGATCGCGAGAAAGGATAATAACATATCGAGAGGCAAAGGGAGTTGAAAAGAAGAGGGTCAGAAAGCAAAAGAAAGAGGCAATGTTGCACAATGAGGCCTACAACGATCATAAGTGACCAATTCCAATTACATTTATACCCCTGAAAAGCTATTATCGGCTAATACTAAGCTTTTGTCATTGCATCTGCATATGGGTTCGATAATTATCGTTCTACCATCCAATAATGCGTAATCGATTCCGGTAATCGGCACAGAATGTGGTCGCATGGGGCGAATGCTAATTCGGGTTCACTGAGATATCGAGTATAACTTATAGCAGCGATTACCGTAATGCCCAACGTTCATTAACTCTGCACAGACCTCTAATTGGTCGAAGCGACTGGCATCACGGCAATAATCAAACCGGATATTGGACAATATTGTGTTGTTGGCTTCGTCCGGTGGAGGAGCAGATGGTACCGTTCGATACAGCTTCATGAAACGTGTTATTCTGAACGGTTTTATGCATGTGCATTAGCACGGACTCACAGAAAGGTGATGACTGTGAAAGAGTCAGGTATTTGCTGAATCAGTGAAATTATAACAATACACGATGACACCACCAGCTTGTAATCCAAGATCGTGGTTTTCTGGCCATACTTCATCTGTTCGTGATCATTACTACAAAATGTCGATGAAGAAGGTTGATGAATCTTCCCCACAAAAGGTTTAAAATTTTAAGAAGTAGAATCTAGTGTATCGTTGAAAATAATTATGGTATTTATTGTATATATGATAGAGAAGATTTCAAGCAGAAACCTAAATATACAACACTCATTTCAAAATACTAGAATAATTAATTACATTAGGGGCGTTGATCAGAATACTTAGATAACTGAGTGTGTCAGCTTCTGTGAAGACTAAGACTTTATTCGGAGGGTTTGAAGCAAAGTTTGATTTAAAAACTTGTGCTTCCTGTGAAAGTCGGGACTAAAACGAAAAGCTTTGATACTAGTCTTTTAAACTCAACAATATCTACTGCCAGGTCCGGGTGAACCGAGCTTGACGCTTTGATACAAGGCAGGGTTAATGGATTGGGTTTTATGTGAATGTGTCGGGGGTAAATGCAAAATGGATATATTGTTACAGAAAGGTTTGTCAAAGCCCTCGGAGGGGAGTACCACCACAGTAATCTGTAAGCTTTAAAGGTCACGATATTTACGCTCACAGCATCCAGCCTGGTTCTGTCGGCTGTGCCCTTTGTCATGATACGGTTTGCTCAGGCTAGTGGCCTGTCATGCCACCCTCACCCTTCATCAGGTTTTTTTTCTTTTCTTTTTCTTTTTCTTTTTGAAAAAGGTTGAAAGGGGGGGGGGGAATTTGGCCTTTTTCTTTTCTTGTTTTAGGTTTGGGAAAAAGGTATGTGTGTGTGGGGGTGGGGGGTGGGGGGGGGTCCTAATTGGATTTTTCAAGACGATATTAACATAGCAGGAGATTTATTTTCAACATCATTAAACAAAGATTTCTTTCTACACGTCGGGAAAATTCTCAACTGTTGACAGTTGAATTCTGGATACTCTTTGCAAAATAATTATTTCATACACCGAGAATGTTCCAATGTTGAAACTGGGACGAAAAAAAAGTAATATATCCTCAACTCTTCTCTGTTATCTGAACCAAACGCAGCAAAGACGACAAACTACTTCTCTCGCTCACAACAACAAAAACAAAACCACCAACAATTACAGCAGCAGCAGCAGCAACAACAGCAGCAACAACAACAGCAACAACAAAAAACAAAAACAAAAAAACCCCAACAAACAAAGAACAAGAAAGTAAATCAACGAAACTATAAGTAAACCTGGCATACAATGCACATACGTAGAAGTAGTAAGAATATGATGCGAAACTATTGAGCGCAGGCCTGAGAATGTCAATATCTAGACATGACGACACATTATGATACCATATACTTCCTTTTTGGGCTAAGAAACAATTGAATACAAGTTGCCGGCTTTCAAAAAGGAATGAACGGGGAGATGAGACACAATTGGGTGGAGGCTAAGATTCAAATCGATTAGACCTGTCTTAGAAACCTGGTAGTGAATGGATGTTCACGCTTCACAACACTTCTGGTCGGTCGAGGAAACGGTTATAGTTTTCTAGCCCTTTCATTATTATGCTTGCATCCATCACGCCCACTCTTGAGACCGTGCTCAGTCAGTGCGGCTTTGGTGCGGAAGTTGCGTGGGATTGGGGGCAAAAGGGCTCTTCGTGTGACAAGTCGCGCTCTATTGAAAGCTAAAGATATCTATCTGACAAGTTGCGTCTTACTGAACATCTATTGAACGCAAAAGAATTCTTACCAACAAGTTGCGTCCTACTGAACATCTATTGAACGCCGATGATTTCTTACCAACAAGTTGCGTCCTACTGAACATCTATTGAATGCCAAAGATTTCTTACCACCAACTTGCGTCATACTGAACATCTATTGGACGCCAAAGATTTCTCACCAACAAGTTGCGTTCTACTGAACATCTATTGGACGCCAAAGATTTCTCACCAACAAGTTGTGTTCTACTGAACATCTATTGAACGCCAATGATTTCTTACTAACAAATTTCTGCGTCCTACTGAACATCTATTGGACGCCAAAAATTTCTTACCAACAAGTTGCGTTCTACTGAACATCTATTGACAACCAAAAATTTCTTACCAATAAGTTGCGTTCTACTGAACATCTATTGAAGGCAAAAGATTTCTTACCAACAAGTTGCGTCCTACTGGACATCTATTGAACGCCAAATAAAGATTTCTCAGAGACAACTTGCGTCCTCTATTTAATTTAACGTCAAAGGTTTTTTGACTCTAATATGTTTTTTTCTTTTTCTTCCAAAGGCAAACAGTTTCTTGGCCTAGACAAGCGGCTTCGCATCATACTTCGTAAACCTTTAAGAATCCTTGTGAGATTTGATTGCAATACGTAGAGAGAGACACACACATAAAATCTTCACTACTACTCTCAGAAAACCTCAATCTTAAAAAAGCACACACACACAACACACACATATACACACACATACACACACATATATATATATATATATATATATCATATACATAGTAATACATATATATACATATATGGGTGTGAATGTGTGTGTATGTGTGTATGTATAATATATATTATATGTATAATATAATGAAAGAAGATTCCTTCAGTATAGAGCGAAGTACTTCCACGGATGAGTGGTCTAGACACTATTGTCTAACAAGAAAAATGTCACAGACGTCCAGAGTTAAGGACGTTAAGGTCATGGCCATCAGCACTACCACCGACCCGGAGACGTAATGTAGTCCCACGGACCCGCATTAAAACTCCTGGGAGATAAAACCGGAGCATAACGGCAAAATAGCACACAGTAGGTCAAATCGATGGACTTTTTTCGTACCACAACCCCACAGACCATCTCACATTGTCGTGTAACGAAAGAAACTTTCGACTCCCTTCCTTTTTTTCCGGCCTTCTTATTTTTATTTATTTTTTCTTTTCTTTCCCACGTTTATCCCACGTCTGGGTCCAAAACCGGAACACGCCAGACAAAAGTACAGACCAGGCCAGGAAAGGACGCAGTGGTAAGCGTCGATCGTCTGGCCAATCTGGGCTTTAATCGGCCATCGGTCCTCTTGCCATTGATCAAGACGCCACCCCCCCAACCCCCTTCCCCCTTCCTTCCCCCAGGCAATCTTGTCAACCCTGCACACTCCCTCCCCCGTCCACCCCCACCCCGCGACCACCATCACCACATACCGTTCACATTATAACGAGAGGCTAGGCTATCTAGACCGGACTTCGGTCATCTAATGGCCTCATTCAGTTGGAATTCATGAAAAAGAATAATAAAAGTCTGCCATTGCTGTTCGTGCTGTCCGAACAAATTTTAAGATGGTCCTTCATAGAAGGCACTGTTGTTTTGACGAAAAGGGGGTCAGGGTGGGGTGGGTGGCGTGTGGGGGTGGAGCAAGGGCGGACTCAAAGTGGGAATGATAAAAATGGGCTGACAACCAACAGGTTGGTGGTTCGAAGCCCGTATAGGACATTGTGATTTAAGCCTTGGGTAAGATTATTTACACTATTAGCCTCCGTTTGGGGCGCTGCTCTTGCGGCTGACGCTCGGTTTTCGGTTAAAAAATCAAAAGGCAAATTGCCCTCCGGTGGTGATATGAGTGGAATTTTATTTATTTATCTATTTTTTCAATACGATAAAAAGCCATACATTGACAAGAACAATCTAGAAAGGATTATATTATTCTCTTGCACTACTGAGCCTTTCGCAATATCTCCATATGGCCCCATTTAGCTCGTACAACAGTCTGACAATAATTATAATAGTACTAATTATAGTGCAATACCCGGTAGTCCTTCCAATATCTGTCAGTCAGTCCGGGGATACATGTCAGTTTGTGCAATACCTGATGGCTTGAGCTCTACCTGATAGGCCTTGCAACACCCGATTCCTTGCAACATTATTATATCGCTCCGTGCACGTGCGATTCCCATCAGTCAGTTCAACACTTATCGGTCCCTGCACTTTCTGTCCTTGCAGTACTGTAGCCGTCGGGTTCTTGCGGTTCTTATCGGTAAAATATTCGTTAGTTCGCGCAATACCCGTCGGTCTAGCCACCATCCGTAAGATGTCCTCCATGGCCTGATTTAATTAAATCTGGTTCGGTCTCTCCATGTGAAGAGGTGGCAACAACGTACTTTATATATTACAGACTCCGGGAGGGTGATATAATCCATCAGTAGGCCTACACCATGCCACATTGTGAAAAGAACCTCTTCATTTTCTCTCCATCTTTCAACGGTTGGCATTGCCACCACTCAGTCTTCATTCATCTCTATATCTAGGTGCCTGGAGCAGGCACAGAATGGTGACGCGTCATTTCACTGATTAAAGAAAATCAATTCAAACCAAGGCAATTCATTGTCATTATCTATATTATTATATAACTTACTGTGATTTATTTTTTTCAGACACTGGGTCTTGTTTTCTTCATGAATAACTACTAATTTCGTGAACTCATAAAGGAGTAAGTGGAAGTGGCTTTTGCGTCAGAATCGACGGAATTGTAGCGACAACATTGCTACACCTAGGGAGGTATTCTAAGAGGAGTATTGGTGCCCGTCTACTCTCCATTTCCCTCTGTTCCTTGCCTCTTCCACGCGAAATCCGAGTAATAAACTGGATAATAAGTCGAAGGTATAAGAGATTGTAGAGGCGCACTAAACCGGAAGAACTAATTTGGTATGAATTGAATTTTTGCCAGGGTGACGGCCGATATGGCTTGCTCTTTTAGATTGGAATCACCCTGGTTTCTTTCTCATGCGCAAAGCAAAGGGGCATGGTACCTCGTAGTTTATTGCTAGTGCCCGATTGGACTGCCCGATGGGACAAGACGGCGTATTTCGGATTTTAAATCAAGCCTTCACAGTGCATAGTGGGAATCGAACTCCTGACCTTTAGCTTGTTGGTCGAGTTCCCAAACCACTAATTTACATGCGCTATTCTGCTGTTAGCAATACCAGATTGCAAAGTCATTAAATTCTGGCAACAGAAATGTTGTAGAAGACCCAAAAAGAATCTGAAATCAGCGTGTCAACAAATCTATCAATATATTATTTATTCATGAGCACCGAAAATTCATGTCGAATCAAAGCAATTTAAGAACTCATTTGTCATTCAAAGCGCCGCACACTGGATCAACTGGTGATGACATCGTGAACAGACCAACATCTGTCAGCTTTACAAGCTTGCTAGGCAGTCAGCAATAAATCACTGATACAAGGATATCTGGCAAACTTTCACTCCTGTTCAAGTTTCCGTGGGAATACTCGGACGCAAACCAGAAACAAATCGCAAACTGAATCCACACAAACAAACACACACACACAAACACACACACACAACCCAATACACAGAACTTCCACGTATCACCCCCATGCAGCCTGAAGTGAACAAAAACAAGAATAATTTTTTTTAAAATCTCAGCAACAAAAACGAGTAATAAATTTGCAGGCACAACCAATACACATAAGAATAAATAAACAAAACAAACAAATAAACAAACAAACAAAACGGAACCCAACATCAAGTTTAAAAGCAGGTATTTGGCATAAAAAGAAGAAAAAAAAAAGAAGAAAAAACGAAAAGGAAAGAAAAGGTTCCCACTTAACATGGCCGCTTCTATTGAGTATCAATACGGCCAACTTCCGCTTCCTGCGGTTGACATTCAACTGCTCGTCTTTTCTAGGCATAATGATCGGTGGACTCTATGCTTGCCAGGCTTTTCCCATCCTCACCACAGGCAAGCATCACGTGTAAGGAAACAACGACCTTTATTCTAAACTCCTTTTTTTTTTGGGGGGGGGGGTAAGGCCTTCCCTCTGCTGTGATCAAAGATAGAAACGAATTTTTCGGTTCTCTTAGCAGTGGTGAACGATAACCTCGAAAATCCGGGACCTTCGCTTGGATAAATAATTTCAAGACAGTGAAAAACCTTTTTCTAGATAGAAAGTACTAGATCCTAGACAAAGGTTTGAGATCACAGTAAAAAAAAAATCTAATGATCAAAGGCTATACGTTTTTGAAAAAAAAATGATGTTGTTAAATAAATAAACAAACCAGAATAAAGGGCAAAGTCACGATGACTTTCTTGGTAAATTAGACATGTTAGTCATCGAGACCGACCGACAGACAAGGCTATCGCCTTTCAAGACTGAGTACGAGCTGCTGTGATTACGAGTAACATTATCTTTTACCGTCTGTATCCGCTTACTAACCTTACCTTCCCCCAGCTACATTTTCATCAACTTCTTCTTTTTATTAAGTTAAACGCGAAGCACTAGGACGTGTAGGGTTTTCCAGACTTATCTCAATGACTTTGACACAGAAGCGCGCCAGGAACAGATCAGTTTCATATGACGACAATTTTCTGTGGCTTTTTGGCCATGGGCAGATCTTAATACCCAAATATTGTTATTATCTGGTTGGACAAAGCACTCGGTTGACGAGAAATACTATCTTTTACCTTCACCTTGCAATTGTAATGAGCGAAGAAAAAAACGGCTTAAAATTAATTATTATACTTTCAAGGCATGAACGTAGCCGTTTATCCACGTCGATTTGTTTTGTTGTTATTTTTTGTTTTTGTTGCTGTTGTTGTTGTTGGTTTCCGACTTAGCCGTCGCCATCACCTATATAGATTATCTTTCATGAAGTGCTTTGATGAAAAGTATCAAATGGTCTCTAAACGACGACCTAACCTAACCCCCCCCCCCCCCGAAAAAAAAAACAAAACAAAAAACAGGACAGCATAACTTTCCCACTTGATGGCCCTTCTCTAGGATAATGAAAAACGGACAGCATGACAGATCTGAACTTCCTAGTCCAGTATTTTAACATGTCATAGGATGGACGTTTATCACGATAAACAACAGACATTTTTTCATAAATTTCCATCGGTCATTTTCCTTGCAGATGAAGAAATTCGATTTCCAGAGCGATATTCCACAGAATCCATATTTGACATTGCCTATTTCTTAAGAAGGACATTCCTGCTGCATTCAATACCCATGGTCACCAATAAGTGCTCTTAAGTGCGTACCAATAATCAGATTTTCCAAAAATTTTACATGTGGTGTTCTATAAAAATGCAGATCATACGCTTTAAATATTTTGGTTCTAGGTCTATTCCTTCATGGTCAGAGTAAAGACTTATTGAACTCCCCTCGTAATTCTGTCTTTTTCAATTATTAGCTAAGATAAGGTTGCAATAATCAATTTTGTTAAGGATGAGGCTCCTAGTTTAAAGTATCAATGCATTGGTAGTCAATAACTCTCTCACGTTGTAAATTTTTTTCAAATCTACGTATATTTTTTCTTGTGGTGCTGTTCATTTGACTTTGAAAATAAGGTCGGAATCAATAAACACACCTATTTTTGTAACGACACTTTTGAATGGAATTGTACATTCTCCCAAGGTAATAGGTTTACAGTACCAGTTGACATAATGTAGGATATTTGATCGACCAATAAGAATTGTATGCTCCCTCCAGAAATCTCTTATTCTAAACTTGAACTGGCCGGCATTTGTCTTTGTATACCACATCTGAAAGTATCTGCTATAGGGTATAGTCCATGACATTTACGATATGTGGGGGAGTTAGGGAGGGGGGCAGTGTAGTTGTCTTTCACGATGAAATATATCCCGTCTTCTGTAAGGAACTCCTGGGTTGTCTTGTTTGTATGGCAGGCAGCCTTATCATGAGGAAGAATGAAATTGTCATCGGTGTACATTTCGATGGCAAAATGGCGAAAGAAAATCTTTGAACAGCATAGTGTCAATTGCTGCTTTTAAAAGGAGGCACAGTGGCTCAGAGGATGGAGCGTTGGCCTTGAAACTAAGGTGTCTCGGGTTTCATTCTCGCCACCGACGATTGAGTTGTTTTTTTTTTTCCTTAAGCACGAAAATGTATGCCAATTGCTTCACTCTGACCAGGTGTTAATTGCATACATGACAATAGTTTGTGGCATTGTTCTGCCAAATTGGCCGCACTTTACTGTATGCTCCCCGGGGGGCATGGGTGCTGGCTTTGAGTCCGTCTTTTTACAACGGGGTAAAGCACTATATGAATTCAAACATTTTATTTACTTAACTTTTGTGAGTTTAGTGTCAATGAAAATTATGTCGATCTTTTCATTCCAACACATTTGATTCAAATTACAATCTATTCAATGGAACGTCCGACCTCTTTGAACAGTAAACAACATCGATATGATTATTTCTTGCTACCTCTAAAGTAGCCTTTTCGTCGGTGTATACTACTTTTAACATCAGCATCTGCGTACATGTACAAAAAGTCTTTTGGAGGCTTTCAGGCCACGATATATTCTTGCAAAACGTGCATCATGCATATAACCTCGAATGATATCCAGCAATTTTACGCACATAATGATTTTTATCAGGGCTTTCCTCTTGGGACAGAACAATCCCTGAACGTATTCAGAATATTGTCAGTATTGTAGCTTCTGTTTTAGCAGTCCTTGGCCTACCCTTCACATCTTTCGCATCGATTGAAACCGTAACATTGGTTATTAGAATTAGATGTTTAACAGTTCGAACATTCCAGTTTTATCCATGAAATTTCATTTGCAACACAATTGCCACGTCATCCCTTATCTTTTCATAATGTCTAGGTCAGAATATTATCAGAATGATTAAAAACAATTTTCAATGACTAATCATCGTTAGATTTTAAACCTAAAAGCTAAAAGTAATTTATGAGGTGTTAAATCCTAATTCATTGACTTTAAATAAACACTTATGAGTTTTTTCTTGAGATAAGACAAAACACCTTGATGTAAACTTATTAGAAGATACTCGAGGCTGGTTAAAGATGCCCATGCTTCTTTTTGTTGCCATATATAATAAATTAATCGATGAATGAAATAACGATTCTTATCAATGGTTGTCTCCATCACAACAATTTACGTCTGCTACACTGGGATGTGTATAGACATTTATGGGGAATGCACAACATCCAGCTGAAAATCAATGATAGAGAACGCACTCCTAGCGGATTTTTGTTATATTATTTGCTTGATATGCTTTTTATGTAAGTATATAATATCTATATCAATTGATGGAATTGCCAGAAAATGTCTGCACATCAGGAACGTAATAATATCTTGGAATGTGTAAAATCAATGTAGATATATATCAACGTCAGTCAAACCACCCTCACTACATATTGTCGCGTACATCTTCAAGCCATGAAACTGTGACATTGTAGATAGGATTGGGCTGGATTTCAAGTTGATCTGAGTATTTGTCGCAAAAAACAACAGAAAGATGGTCCTCTGGGGACATAGAAATCGCCATGTGATTGTTGGCGGGCGTCACATTCACTGACAGGTCGAATTCCTCAGCGAAACGTAAAAAGGAGATCATTTATAAAGCTCAATATCGACTAGTGTTCAAAGCGCTTTATAAGCCACACAGACACAAATAGTAACAAAATAAAAGTTCGATGAAGGACGAGACAGGCCGCCTATTATTATATAGTTGTGCAAACGACCGAGTACTCAGTTTACACCATAGTGGGGTGAGAAATGTGTGTCAAGAGCCTTTCCCAAGGACTGAACTTCGCACCGCCTTCAGTGGGGTTCGAACCCAGGACCTCACGGTTGCTAAGCTAATTATGTAACCACTTGACTACGAGGCCATGTGTACAATAACAATTGTCGGAAATGTAATACACATGTTTGATGTCTCTTCTCTCTTGGCGTTTCTTCGCTGACGAAGATCTAAGAAGGGGGGGGGGTGTCTACGGCGACTACAGGTCCTGTGGTGGCTGACCAGACCAATGCGGGAAAGGCAGATCCGGCCACAGTAGCTGCAATCGAAGGTCTTCTCTTGTACTGCTGCTGATGCGATTCGATCCTTCCTTTTGTGGCGTTTCTCCTTCAAGCCATTCCTACGGGAGTCTTCAAAAGAGGAGACCGCCTGGTGGACAGTGTGGCGCCAGTCTTCGCGG
>JBCHJU010095787.1:0-10484 GCA_039654505.1 Plocamopherus imperialis | reverse complement strand
TAGCCTACGTGAACGCAAAGTATGACGTCAGCGTTGGATTATCGAGAAAACGTGAATCAAATAGCCAATCAGATTCCGGCAGCGGCAAAGGTCATGTAGGGTTTTCACGTCGCACACCGTGAGGTAAACACTTTGAAGAAATGTGAAGCTGAGATACGCCGACACACCGACATGGTTTATCTGTAATTGTAATGAAGATTCACAATTAAGCTCTCTACTAGATCGAAATGTAGATCTAGATATTATATATAATACATGTATTATAGATTGTGGGTTTAGATGTTAGTTGTACAGTCATTTAGTATGATGTCATGACTAATCTAGATTATATTACATGTGGATCTAACAGTACGGTAGTAATACAGAGTCTCTATATACTACACATTGTAATGAATTTAGATTTAGATAAACAAAAATATAGATATATCTAGATTACAAGATTTAGATCTAGATTCTATCCTTCATTGCTTCTAGACATAGGCTACATGGGATCTTATATTAAATAGCAAAAGTTGTTCAGTTGTGCAATCATTATTATCGATTCATCTGTAAACATATTATAATCGAGGTCTTCATGTGCAACTCACTGTTGAGAGGGAGTGAGAGAGAGAGAGAGAGAGAGAGAGAGAGAGAGAGAGAGAGGGGGCTGTGGAGGGAGGGAGAGTAAGGGGTGGGAGTGGGGCCAACTAACGGACAGACCAACTGACAGAGACAGACGAATCAAAATGTCTCTTATTCGGTGTATGTGAGTATGACACAGATGGGCCCATCACTGTGAATGTGTTTTATTATGCAAAAGAACATCTAACTGGATGACTCAACAATAATTATTAATCCCTACACTTTATATAGTACATTTATAAGTAGACTATCGATTATCATGAACCCTCATGATATGTTTCTAGTCTCTTGCTTAGATTTACAGGCTTTGTGGAGAGGGGACACCGGAAAGTTTACGTGTTCACTCAACTTGACCTCGGCCTCGGCTAGGCTAACGGGAATCAAACAGCCAACCAGGATTCGATGTCAAAGTTCATGAGTCATGTTTTCACATTCCAAGAACGTGAAAACGTAGGCCTACGCTAGGCTGAACGTGAAGAGCCGAAACTCGAAACGTGAAACATCAAACTCAGGTTACGGATCTTTCCAGGAATTTTTTGAATTGGTCGTAAATGTGAAGCACAATCATCGCTCTACGTGAAGCTTTGCCTGACTGATTATAAAGCTTCAGCTTATTGGCACTTCATTCAAAGCCGAGCAAACACGCACCAGATCGTAGATTCTCCTGACCCGTGACCCGACCTACGGTCGACCAGTTCACTGTTCAATAGGCTACCAGTTGTAAGTTACAGTTAGAACAAAAATAAAATGATTGCTGTCTGTAGGTCTAGTTCTAAAGTTCTTTATCTAGACCTAAGACCTAAATCCAGAACTAGTCTACATTAGATCTGATTTAGAATCTAGGGAACGGAAATCTAGATCTAGATATCTAGATCTAGATCTAGTTTAGATCTAGATCTAGATCTAGAATCTATGTAGATCTAATAAATGATTTTTCTAAAGTTAAGAAACGAAGTTATTATTTTGGTTATTACAGTACTCACCGCTTTTATAAGAACGCCCCTTACAAGAACACACTGGTTATAAGAAAGATTTTCCGCCTTGCAGAATACTTTCCGATTTATTTCCATTGTTTATAAGAATGCAACATCGGATACAAGAACACCTGGTGATAGCTGTTTTCTCGCTAAAATCTCTCTCCATTGAAACAAATTGTAACAATTTTGCCCCCAAGTAACAGAGAGTTGAAAATTCCCTGTGATGGCACTTGAACGCAAGCGCATGTACAGTGTTTAGACACTCTATAATGCTTGGCAATAATGTAGCACTGGTCTGTCACCCTCGACCCTACCTCCCCACCGCGTCAGCGTAAGCTAGTTATGACATCACACGAGACGATTGGCTGCGACTTATCAATCGACATGTGGATCCCATGTGTTCTTTGATGAGGTCAAAGACAGATTTAGGTAAGCAGGTAAGGGAATAAGTTATAAACGAGCGACGAGGTGAGGTGTAGAGATTGGTCAGATGGACGACTGGTCAGACAATTGCCTATTGTTTGGTCAGTCTTGCAATACATTGACATATGAACACATGTGAGTTACTTTATGGGATGGGAATACCTGCACAATCGAATCAGTACTGATGCCTACAGTCTTTAGTGTATTCCCTCCTTCATAGTGCTTACCACACCTTGTTTCCGTTCCCAAAGTGAGCATCGGTTATAAGAACACATCGGATATAAGAACACCTAAGTTCCTGATTTGAGATGTTCTTATAAGCGGGGAGCACTGTATTATTCTCCCTTCCGGGGCGGATAAACTTGTATTATTTACCCACTTAGTGATAATGCTAGTGTCTGTTACAATAGTAATAATTTCGAATAGTTATTCTCACCAGGGACAAAATAATTATTTGCCTTGATTGCTTCATACTTTGGCTGTATGTGTACATCGTTCATTGCTTTAAAAAGGTAAACTAGAATCTAGATCGCCATAGTTAGGCCTACATAGTTGCCATAATAATTAGAGTCTACTATGAATTGTTTCTTTTATGCTGTGTACATTTTGTAAAAATTTGTTTTTATGGGCATTTTATTCTTTGTGTATGTCACTGCGAAGGCGGTGTAACTGTCTTAGTCCTGAGTTACGGTAGGTCCCAACCTGTCGTACAACTTACACCCCTTAGTGTAAGTGTGCTAGTCGGTAATGGAGCATCCCATGTACGCCCTAGTTGGACTTTTACGGAGTTAAGAAGGCGGAAGGGTTTGCGAAGTAATGGTAAATACAGGCCACAGGGTCTATGTAACACTAGGTCTAGATATAAAAGATTTCTGTGATGATTTCTGTATTCTTCGTGACTTCATTCCCTGTTGCCTGGTCTGTATACATACACCCAAAAAAATCTATTCTAAAATTTTTTTTGTTTTGACCTCTGAAACGGCAGGAGATTAATTCCAAAAATTGTAATCAGAGCCCATGACAAATAGACATATATTTATACAATGTGGATGCATTTATGAAAGGGATGAGTGGAAAGGCACAACAGTTGTCGACTTTTAACAAAAATGTACCAAAAAAATCATCTTAAATCTATCTATAAAATGTAACTTTAATATAATATATATGAATTTATGGTATTCACGCATAGGAAATTATGTAACAATGATTTTTGAATGTCTTAAAAGTTTTTAAATTTGAATTTCTGTTTTTATTTCTTTATTGTTTTTAAGGTCGAAGTGTTGGTAAACGATACCGTGCGAACCAATGTCAAATATTGCTATGGCATACCGGTCTTCGTTTAGGTCTTTCATTGCTGCAAAATCCATTTTGAGGCATAGGTGCATATGGCATAACCCGGCCACTAATCAATTGCTTCAGTATGTATTATATATAATATATTGAACATAGACCTTCATGTCAGAGGTTTAAAATTATGACAAAAATCAAATACATATACAGTGGTCTCCGCCTAAGAGACCTGTCCATGGGTGACAGAAAAAGCGGCTTCTTAGATGCACGGCCTCTCAGACGTGGTTCATGGGAGGTAACTTGTAACACCATTTTAGGCTTATTTATGCAGTCCCATCCCCATGAGTCCAGTGTTTACACAATCCTCATTGATTGGTTAAAAAGCTTTAAAGCAATGAAATGAATTCAATAAATAGCCAATCATTGGAAGCCAACACGCAAAGGGAAAGCACTTATGATTTATATACGCACCCCCAACCCCAATCACAGGAAGCAAGCATATAGAGGTAGGGGAAGGCATTTATGATCTAGACACTGCATAACATCTGACGAAATCGTATGCCTCTGATTGAATTACTTAGTGGCTTGCCATTGACTCGCTTGCTATTGACTCATGAACCGAGATGGACGCTGGCCACCAGTTTTGCACATGGCCGGGTTACCCAAGCGGGGTAGACTGGTCACAGCGGATCAGCTGTCAACATTTCATTGCTAGATCTCACCACTGCCTTACTAAATATGATGGCTTGTGTTTCCTGAATGACATCAAATTGGAGTGGGTAACAATAAGCTGAGCATGTTCATTCTTGTACAGACAATCGTTGCGTCATCATACAAAACGCATATAGAAGTAATTTAAATTTTAAGGGCAAAATGAAATAAATTATACTTCAAAGAATTTGGCCATGTGAAAAAAATGCGGCCTCTTAGGCGGACTGTGAGTATCTGGACCGGTCTCTCAGAGGTGACTTTTAAAGAGAAAAGAATGACATGTTACACTGGAATAGCGGCGTCTAAGGTGAACTGGCCTCTTAGACGGTGGTCTCTTACGTGTTGACCACTGTATAACAAATCTAGATCTAGATTCTTTTTCTAATTTAAAAGTAAATGCACCAAATTTAGTTTTTTAAGTGAAAATGCTAAATATGTGTTCCTAGCACGATTCTCATTCCTTTTTTTGTGTGTTGTTGTTGGTTTCCCTGGACATAAATTTTCCTGTTACTACAAATACTATTGATGTTTTAGGCCATATATTACCCCTGGATGTTTGAAAACGATTTGAGGTAGATTGAAATGGATATCATAAATAAATTCATTTTATTAGTTCTGTAATTTTAAGGACTTGCATAAACATTGAAATCTGACAAGGCAGCAACTTTGAAAAAGATTTTTAAGAGATGATTCTTTTTTTTTCTTCATTGTCCACATTATCTCCTTTGAGGAATGAACTCAATGCAAGCGGGTAAAAAGCAGGCAGAGATGGAAGTTAAAATTAAAAACTGCACAGCAGACAAATTAAGTGAGTGCATGATATCACAAGCCTGATCTTTTGTGGGCATTTGGACTGGCAGAGGTTGATTTCAAATTTTTAAAATGTTATTTCCCTTTTAAAAATGGCTGGTTGATGGCACACACTGGAACTATTGCATACTGACAATAATCTTTGTTCTTTCAATACATCTTATGTTACCCTGACTGAGGCTTAAGCAGGTGTCATTTCATCATTTTGTCGTAAATCCTCCTCCTCTTCTTGTTCTTTTGTTTCCAGTTTTTGTGATCTAGAGCTGGCATGAAATCCACATTCTATAGATATGTCTTTGAAGATTATGTAGGAAACAAAATGTTGGAATATTTTTGTATATGACACAATTTTCAATCTTCCAGATTCTGACTTTTTACATAGGTTTTTATGTACAGGGCAGTCTCCTGTAAAGAGATGAAACATATCTCTTTTGTCTTCTTTTTTTTTCCGTAAAAGCGACCAAGTTGGCCATTTTGTTTGATATTTGTCCTCTATAGTTGTGTATCCATTTTTTGTGACATTGTTTTATAACATGCTTTAAATATCCTCCAAACTGACCTTTAATTTGTATTTTCCCTCCTTTGTCAGCTGATCACAGACAGATTCTATTCTTCATATAAACAATTCTGAATTAAATGTTCTCATTACTAGGTGCAGTTACAGCGACAAAACCAGATTCAAAATGGCTGATGTGGCAAAAGCTCCTGAAACTCTTAATACAGAGGAAGCAGTGAAAAAGTACTATGGAAAAACATTATCAAGCTCTAGTGATTTGAAAACCAATGCTTGTACAACAAAGCCCAAAAGATATCCGAAATTTATTCTTGATGCAATGAAACTTGTTCATGATGAAGTAACGAAAAAGTGAGTAGCGTTTTACTTTTCTTTTTCTTCTTTTTTATTTTTCAAACATTGGTTGTTGTTTTTTTAGATATCTTACAACTTATAACTTGTAAACATTTTTTAACTGAATATTTCCTTACATATATGATCTATTGTAAAATCAGTTTTA
This sequence comes from Plocamopherus imperialis, assembly GCA_039654505.1. Classification (NCBI taxonomy): domain Eukaryota; kingdom Metazoa; phylum Mollusca; class Gastropoda; order Nudibranchia; family Polyceridae; genus Plocamopherus; species Plocamopherus imperialis. The sequence continues at coordinate 4,639 of JBCHJU010095787.1, read as the reverse complement.
AGGGTTGTTTATTTGTTTCTTAATGTTTTTGTTTATTTATTATGTGTCCAATGTACTCCGCTCTTGATCTCTGCTTCTAGTTTAGGCTGTGGATTTTGTGGTTCTCATTCTCTTTCTTTGCAGTACATGTACTTATTTAGTGAAACTTAATGCCTGTATTTGCTTTGCCTTCTGCCCTATAACATTTTCAATTGCTGTCCCTAAAGCTAAAAGTTTTTCATATGAATAGTCACAATGTCTTAAACTAATGAAGATTCTTGAATTTGAAGATTGTCAGAAAATTGAAGGAAAATTAATATCATGTGTGGAGAACAAAGCCAACACTTTTTATGAAGACATTTTAAATTGTCGTAACCAGTATGTGGAAAAAAACATTTTTTTTCTCCTGTACTTGTCAATTATTTTTTTAGCGAAATTTACATGAATATTGGTTTTCCCTTTCTCCAAGATATTATGGCTGTGGCCCAGTATTCCCACCAGCACTTGAAGGAGCTCATGTTTTGGACCTTGGCTCTGGAAGTGGTCAAGACTGCTTTATTTTGAGTAAGCTTGTCGGCCAAGATGGATATGTCATGGGTTTAGACATGACAGATGAGCAGGTGCGTGATCATTTCTCAGAAAGAAAGAAAAAAATTGTGTCACGATAAATTTAATGATTTTCAAGCTTTTCCCGGAATGATCATCAATAAGACTTAAAACTTAAAACATATCACATGCCTAGAAGCCCATCTCTTCTGAAAGAAAGAGATAAAAAAAATAAGTCTCAGTTCCTATTTATACATTAAAAGAAACCCTTCAATAGTTAAAGATATAAGCATGTGTCATAATGCAATCTTTTTGTTCATGTTGTCTTCCAGCTGAAAGTTGCCAACGATTATGTCGATTACCACACAGAAAAGTTCAACTACTCAAAGCCCAACATTGAGTTTGTTAAGGGCAACATGGAAAAGATGGAGGAAGCTGGAGTTCCAAGTAACAAATTTGACATCATTGTGTAAGTCATGAGGATTAATTGTTGGCTTCTTTTTTTTTTTTCCAATCATCATTGTCTTCTTTGTCAGCGTCGTGATGTTGGCTGCCATGCATAGTGTCCTTGCGATCTACCTCCAGTTTTCTAAGTCTCTTCTCCTCTAAACTATCTCTCCCATCTTCAGGCCACTGTTCTCCAGTGTTGTCAACACTTGAAACACATTTTTTTATTTGATTGTCATTTTGTCGGGATTCATTAGGCTCTTTGTATATGCTGGTATGAATAATTTAAGAATTTCAAACTGTGTTATTAAAGTTATGTAGGGTCTTGTTAAGTTATTTTTTAAATTAATTACTTCTAAGTGATTTTAAAAATTCATTCTCATGCTCCATCCTTTGCTTAATTTTTTTAAAAATATAAAATGTAAAATTTATATCTATCGTATTTTTTATTTAAATTCTTAACTGTGGATTAATTGACGACTTTACTCAATTAAGGCTTTCAATATAAAGGTAATATCTCCCAAGAGTCTGCATATTTACTAATTGAAATATAGTTTTTACAAGCATCCTTAATAAAAGTATTTTATTTTTGCCTCAGGTCCAATTGTGTCATCAATTTGGCTAAAGATAAAAGAGCAGTGCTTTCTGAGGCATATCGAGTTTTGAAGGCAAGTAATTTTTGCATTAATTATTAGCTGTTTTCCACCTAAAGTAAAATATAAGAAAATTAGAGAGTTAGGAATTGAAACTTGATATTTTCCTCCAACCTTTATAATCAATATTACCAAGGACAAAGGGAATTCAGACTTAGAAATTAAGTCACAAACTTTTGGTTTCATAATAATAGAAGGGACATTTTTTTACTTTTTTATTCTGGCTCCTTGACGAGAATGCAGAACGTATGCAAATGAAAATGACCTGACCTCTCCAGTCAGGAGTTATGAATTAGAAACAAACCTTTTTAAAGTTGGATATAGGGGAAACAACAGAGGTCAGTCACATCAATAGATCATTACATACATATGGTACAAAAGTATAGATAGATGGACAAATAGCACACCACTTAATGTGTAAGGATTTCCTTTACAGGAAGGAGGAGAGTTGTACTTCAGTGATGTCTATGCTGACAGAGACTTGCCGCAAAATCTAAGAGATCATGAGGAATTGTGGTGTAAGTACATTAAAAAATAAACATATATATTGCAATACAGATACAGTGCAACCCGCTTATAAGGACATCGTTGGGACCAGCGATATAATGTCGTTATAACCGAATGTCGCTAAATCCTATCAATACATAATATGAAGGAAAAATAATGAGAGAAAGGCTACAGAGCACAGCCATAATAACCTAAGGTCAATGTAAAAGTGTGTCACACTTAAAAAAAACATTCGCCTCGAATTTACAGCACTCGAGAGGTCGCCAGGCAACTCTAACAGATTTTCAAGCCCGGGAGGGCTTGGACAGCAACGACACGTTGAATTTTACAGGTTGCAATCTAGGGTTTTCAGTATTTTTAACCAAATTTGTCGATTCTGACTAAGCTGTTATGTCGCTATAAGCGGAATCGTCAAATTCCATGTCGCTTTATCTGTGTTTTCATTACTAATGGAAAAAAACGGGACTTTGAGATCATGTCTGTATAACCGAAATGTCGTTATACCTGTTGTTGTTATAATTTCCCGCACTGTAGTTCAGGGTTTAGCAGTATATAATGTTATCACCATGATCATTTAGATCATGGCCTTACTCAGTGTTTGCGCATGATACAGCACAGACTGTTTTTTAGCCCTCTCCACAGTTCATTCTTCTCCTTTTGACTGAATAAAATTTTAGTTTGCTTTATTTCAAAATCAAACAACTGAATATTTATGTATAGGTGTTGCTGATTCAAAAAGAAAAAAAGGAATTAAAAAATGACAATTGGAATTATTTGACAGTTAAGGGCATTAGTACATGTATTAGAATTTTCTTTGTTCGGTGTTTGTGTCGCCCTATATATTAGACTCCATTAATCTTTTACAAAAGTCAGTTTTCTGCGATTTACACTGTGAAAATCTACTGCTTTTTTCCTTGTTATTATGCTGTCAATCACCTGCCAGTTTTACTGATATTTTCATTTTCTCTTTCCTGTCGATCTAGAGCTTAGTCTAGTAGTCATATACTGAGTGAAGCACGAGTGCTGTGCAGAGGCCGGGTTGCACATTCTTCACAAAGCTGTTTTTCTATATGTCTCATTTCAATAATGCAAGTACTCATGTAGTAACTTTATTAAAACAATAGTTCCGATACTGATGAACAATAGCCTAGGTGTTTTTTCTATTGAATCTGCAATTTTGTTTTTTCATGTAAGCCCTTCCTGTACAAGTTTTTAATGTATTTTTTCTTTTGAAAATAGGTGAGTGCATTGTTGGTGCCCTGTGGTGGAAGGATTTATATAAGCTGGCCAAAGAGATTGGATTCTCCACACCCCGTCTTGTAACAGCAAGCCTGTTCCCTATTGAGGACAAATCTTACAAGGAGTTTTTAGGTAGGATCAAGTTTGGACACTTTTGATGAATTCGTTCATCAATTCATTATTTTAAGTGTGAATGTGAACAATATATCATTTTACGCTTTAATTTGCAATCATTTCTGTTTTTGATTAAGTGTTGTGATTTGAATATTTTGTTTTTAGCTATAACTGGTATTTTTTATATTGCTTGCAGGAGAGGCCAAATTTGTTTCTGTGACCTACAGCCTCTTCAAATTACCTGCTGCTCAGAGCTCTGGAACATCTTTTCAATACAATGGCTCTATTGAAGGATTTGAGGAAGAGTTTGAGTTTGACCATGGAATAACCTTTAAGGTATGGAAATATTTTGTCACACATATATGCACTTGCGTGCACACACACAAACACGCACACATGCACATGAATTCATTATTACTTCTTCCTACAGTAGTCACAAAAAGCCTATGTCTCCAATTTGAAGACCTGAATGAGTCAAATAGCATTACCAATATCGGAGATGACTAGTGAGAGATATATATGTCACTAGTCAGCTGGGCCCCATTCGCTCCATGTTAAACGCGTGAGATAGGCCGCCCAGTGCCTCGAAACTGTTTCACGCCGTACATCTCATAGTCTGCTTCTCTCGAATCCATTTCCCCTTATTATTTCTTATAGGAAATATCGGAGACTGAGGAGGAGTCAGCTCAAAAAATACGTCGGAAGAAGTGGTTTTGGTGTTGATCAATAATTATATGCATAATTAATCATTCAAAGAAGGAGGAGGAGAAGAAGAAGAAGAAGAAGAAGAAGAAGAAGAAGAAGAAGAAGAAGAAGAAGAAATTAAAGGAAGATGTTGAAAAACTTTATTCATGAATTATAAGGTCACAGGCCTTAATAAATAACGGTTTCTTAAATCAAAGCAGTAGATGACCTTTGTATTTCTACTTTTATCGCAGTTTCTACATAATATAACATTATGCAAGCACATAATATATTATGTTGTTTTTTGTTTTTTGTTTGTTTGTTTGTTTTCTTTTTGTTTTATTTTGTTTTGTTTTTCTTTCTTCATCGTTTAGTTAAAACCAACATACATATATATAGACCAAAATACTTATTTTCATAAATTATGTTTTACAATTATCATTGGGTAAAGACAAGTCTTAGTATTCTTC
>JBCHJU010095676.1:0-10815 GCA_039654505.1 Plocamopherus imperialis | reverse complement strand
AGAGAGAGAGAGAGAGAGAGAGAGAGAGAGAGAGAGAGAGAGAGAGAGAGAGAGTGTGTGTGTGTGTGTGTGTGTCTGTGTGTGTGTGTGTGTGTGTTTTTAATCATCATTTCTCCCAGTTATAACAACATGTTTATATTTTGTTTTGTTTGTGGTTTGGGGGTATTTTTTTCACATAGCTTTGCTGGCGTTTTTTGATTTTATGGTTCAATTTGTTTGTTGTTGCTTGTTTGTTTTTGGGGGCTCTTTTTGTGTTTTGTCATTGTTTTTTTTTTTTGGTGTAAATATTTTGCTCTTTTTTTTTTACTTAATTTCCAGTTCTGGCCGTTGCAATTTTCTCATTCAGGAAGACCAATTTGATGAAAGTTCAGACATACAATGCTGCTGAGGTAAGACTTCATCCACTCATTGCCAAATAGTGCCAGATGGCATCCTTGGTCTCATAGTGCCAGATGCCATCATTGGTCTCATAGTGCCAGATGGCATCATTTGTCTCTTTCCTTTAAACGTGACCTTTGATTTTTTCTTTTTTGTTGTTATACAGGCAAATGTCTGAACCACGTTTGTGATGCCTTGAAAATCAGTAATGAGGAAAGTGTGTAATGAGAATGGACTTGCTATTCCTCTTCATAAATTGTTTGAGAATGTTTTCACTATAATACATGGCTACCATTTTATCTCCAAAAGTTTGTCTTTTGATATAAATTAGCGGTATTCAATTTCATGATGTAGACACTATTTCCCATTACCATACCTATGCCAGAAAGTTAAAAGATAATTGTCTAAAAATGACAAGAATATCTTAGGTCTCGCAAGCAAACCACTGAACTCTGGATATTTTTAAAATGATGAAATTTCAATGGAATATTCCTTGACCTCTGACGCATCGTCCGACATATTTGATATGGGAAAGTGTCCAATGAAATTCAAGATATCTTGAATAATCTATGATTGAAAATAAATTCAAAGAAACATGTTTTTTGCCTGGGTTGAAAAAAACAGCAACAGAAACTGACTTAAATGGTTTGCTTGCGACTCCGACAATGTGCAGTTTCGTCTCTTTAACTTGGCAGGGCAAAAAGTAGTAGATCTACTCCTTTCAAGCCTTTTGGCTCACAAGGCCGGAGCTTATCCCAGTTTACGCAGCATGAAGCGGACAGTAACAGATTAGATCTATCAATTTTTGAATAGGATGCTAGTCTATTGCAGAATACTTTCCCAGCCAAAGCTGTAGCCATCTTCACCTGAGTCGAGTGAAGAAACGGGGGTAAATTTTCTTGCTTAAGGGAAAAATGCATATGGTGGTTTGACCCGTGACTTGCCCAACGCTCTACAGCAGAGCCACTACACCCCCAATATAGACTGGCCTATATCAATCAATCCAACACTCTACAGCAGAGCCACTACACCCCCAGGATAGACTGGCCTATATCAATCAATCCAACGCTCTACAGCAGAGTCACTACACCCCCAGGATAGACTGGCCTATATCAATCAATCCAACGCTCTACAGCAGAACCACTACACCCCCAGGATAGACTGGCCTATATCAATCAATCCAACACTCTACAGCAGAACCACTACACCCCCAGGATAGACTGGCCTATATCAATCCAACGCTCTACAGCAGAGTCACTACACCCCCAATATAGACTGGCCTATATCAATCAATCCAACACTCTACAGCAGAACCACTACACCCCCAGGATAGACTGGCCTATATTAATGCTTTTGAAATGTTGCATGAAAGTGAAAGATTTTACATGTATTAGATGACATTAAATGACTGTAAAGTGAAACCATTGTCATTGTGTTCTTCCTTCCATCCATGTTCCAGGCTGTGATGGCCGACTTGTTCACCCTCCAAGTCCTGCCCCTCCTGCAATTGGCTCTCTTCTCAAAGTGACGTTTTTTATTGATGCTGCTTGGTTCATTTATGTCGGGTTTTCTCAAATCTTTGACTTTGGAAAAAGTGGTTCTTGCAGAATGTAATTTTATACAGTAAACTCGGTTTCAGCAAACTCGTTCGGTCTTTTGTAAAAGTTCGTTGGATGCAAGGTTCGTTGAATCACAGGTCTAAGGGAAATAACAAACTATAGTTGTTGTGTATTGAGGAGATTGTGTTTTTACAAGTCAGGAACGAAGAATAAGACAAACCACCATGTTGTAAGTTTAGACAAGAAGCGCCTGCCGTAGTAGTTGCAGTCTAATTTATTGGAGAATCGAATACAACATCACATAATACACTACACTCCTCCTCCCTTAGCTGAAAAGCTCAAATCAGTAATTTTAGACTAATACAATACTGAGAATAACACATAATTAGTAACCGAATTTAACCTTTAACGATGATTTTAACAAAAAAGATATATATTTTACATATATATATATGGATGCCACATATATGTATGAAGGCAGGATGCTAACAACCATCAAAGAAACAACATCAAAATTAATAAACAAATTGTCTCTTGTTCTGTATAGCCAATGTCCACAATGAGGGGTTCGAATTATTTGGGTGTAACTAACTAATTAGACCCTCAGTTTCTAATCCAATGAAGCGAGGAAAATCTCCTCAATGGAGATTATGGCCATATAGGCTTAAATTAGTGTCTATAGATGCAACTAGAGGTGTATGAGTGTTGTGTTCGTGGTCGCTGCACTTGCCAGGTTTTCATAGATCTAGCTTGTTTGGCGGTTTAACAACACGACCACGTTTGGTTTTAAAATGTGGTGTTCCCAACGACACGTTGTCAGAGGGGTTTTGGAACTGTTGGGAGCTTTGGAGCTCGACCTGTGGCTCAGTATACCCCGAAGATGATGAACCACCGTTGGGCCTGGGCGCGCCCTCTGTTGTTGTTGCCCTGAATGGGCTGTTCGACTGTGGTGAAATATGAGGATGGACCTCTGTATCAGGTGCGGGAAGACTCCAATCATCCATTGTTGCTGACTTCAGATGATCTAAATGAACCGAAATTTCACGGTGACCTTGACGAACAATGTAGGTCATGGGCCCTTGACGCTGCATGATTGTGGCTGGCACCCATTTCATGGCTCCTCGAAAATTTCTCAAGAGCACGGAGTCACCAGGTTGGAACGAACGTACTTGTTTAGAATCTCTGTCATGCCAATGCACATTGGCTTCTTGTTGCTTTTCCACATGTGTGGCTAGGTTTGGCTTTAGTAGACTCAGTCGGGTGCGAACTTGTCGTTTCAGGAACAATTCAGCAGGACACATTCCAGTAGTTGAGTGTGGTGTGTTTCGGTAGGCCATCAGGAAATGCTGTAGGTTCTGGCCTTTATTGAGTGCCATTTTAAGTTCCTGTACCATTCGCTCTGCCAATCCATTCGAAGCAGGGTGATATCTTGGAGTCTTAGTGTGCTTAACGCCATTTTTCTGCAAGAAGGTACTAAAATCCTCAGATATGAACTGTGGCCCATTGTCTGAAACTAATTCCTCAGGAAGGCCGAAGCGAGCAAACATTGCTCGTAACACGTCAATTGTTTTGCTGGTTGTGGTGGAATTCATCATTGCAATTTCTGGCCACTTACTGTAGCTGTCTACTGCAACAAGAAAATTCTTGCCTTCTTTTTCAGCGAAATCAACATGAATGCGTTGAAATGGTCGAGTGCACCATTTCCACAGATGAAGGGCAGCAGTGGGTGCCTGACGTTGAGTTTGTTGACAAGCCAGACAGTCTCTTACTTCTTGTACTATGTCATCATCAAGGCCTGGCCACCAAACATAGCTACGAGCAAGGGCTTTCATACGTACTATACCTGGATGTGCTTCATGTAGTTCCTTGATAATACGATGTTTTAGTTTTGTAGGGACTATTACTCTAGCACCCCACAGCAGGCAGCCAAATTCTGTTGAGATTTCATCTCTCTTTTTGAAAAATGGCACAAAGATAGGATTGGACTCCTTTGCTGGCCATCCTTTCAGTGTGAAATCCAAAACCTTGGACAACACTGTATCTCTGCAAGTGTGACTGCGAATCTCACCAGGAGTGATAGGAAGATCTTCGATAATTGTGTTGACGAATAATGGAGCCTCAGAAGATTCTGTGGAAACTGTGTTAAGTGTTGGAATTGGAATACGCGAAAGTGCGTCAGCATTTCCATGGTCTTGAGTACAACGAAATTCAATGTCATACTGATATGCTGAAAGCTTCAACGCCCACCGTTGGAGACGTGCTGCAGCCACAGACGGGACCCCTTTCTTTGGACCAAAAAGTGTTACTAATGGTTTCTGGTCAGTCACTAACACGAAATTCCTCCCATAAATATACTGGTTAAACTTCTCTACTGCGAATATTATAGATAAAGCTTCCTTCTCAATCTGAGAGTAGTTCTTTTCACTCTGAGTCAAACTTCTTGATACGTAGCCCACAGGATTCTCTCCCTCATCTGTAATATGAGATAATACAGCGCCTAAACCATAGGCAGGTGCATCACTTGCGATCTTGATGGGCAGGTTTACATCATAATGTGCCAATACTGGAGGTGAAACTAGCATACTTTTAACTTTGTTAAAAGCTCTCTGGCAGTCTTCATTCCATTCCCAGGCAGTTTCCTTTCGTAGTAGCTGATGTAGTGGCTCCATAATTGAGGCCAGATTGGGCAAAAACTTTGCATAATATTGTATTAATCCTAAAAAGGATCTAAGCTGCGACACATTTATTGGCCTTAAGGCATTGATAATGACTTCCACTTTGTCTTGCGTAGGGTGAATACCTTTCCTGTCAATGACATGACCTAAGTAAGTCACACTGTCCATCATAAACTGGCATTTCTCCTTCTTAACCGTAAGCCGGTGCTGTTGAAGTCGCTGAAGTACAACACGCAGGCGCTCAAGATGCTGAGCTTCATTTGTCGAAGTGACAAGGATATCATCAAGATAGCAAAGGGTACCTGGAATTCCTTGAAGAATCTGATCCATTGCAGACTAAAATATTGCTGGAGCACTAGCAACACCAAAAGCAAGGCGATTCACCTGATACTGCTGATAGGCTTGTTTAAGGTCAATCTTTGAAAAACAAGTTTGGCCACTAAGATGGACAAACAAGTCTTGTTGTGTTGGAAATGGATGTTGATCGACGTTGAGTTGGGGGTTAATGGTAACTTTGTAATCTCAACACAATCTAACTTTCTTCTTCTGTCCATCTATTACTACTACAAGTGGTGATGCCCAGTCACTGGTGGAGACTTTATTGATCACTCCTTGGACCTCCAACCTATGCAACTCTTCTTCAACCTTATCCTTGATAGCAAATGGGACATGTCTGGGGCGGAAGAACTTAGGTTGCGCATTAGCTTTCATGTTGATAGTTGCCTGGAAACCAGTCATGACTCCTAGTTCATCTTTGAACACAGAATTTTCAAATTCACGAAGTAGACTTACTAACGTTTCCTTAGGTTTTGAATTTAGAGCAAAAATATTCTGCCAATCAAGTTTTATCATTTGTAGCCAATTCCTCCCCAGAATAGGCATCTGCTCCTCCACATCAACAATACTGATATCTTGAATAAGTGTTTTGCCATTGTAATCTATGTGGACCCTAGCTTTTCCTTTCACTGGAATTTCTTGGCCGCCGTAGCCCTTGAAACGGATTGAACATGGTTGAGTGTTCAGTTTAATGCCAGCTTTTTGTAGGACTTCTTTTGGCACAAGCGATCGGCTGGCTCCTGTGTCAATTAGAAAATCCAACTCAACACCTTCTATCTTCAAAGGCACCGTTATCCCTTCTTTTCTGAGGTAATGACCTGGGCTGGAAGTCAAGTATAGGTATTCGCATTCAGGGTCTTCCATGGTAGATTCATCCGATTTCTGATCCACCACATGAACTTTATTGGTCCTACGTAGGTCTAGTTGTTTTGGCTTGTTGGTAGGATTCGACTTGTTCATATTTGACCTGCAAACCTTAGATATGTGACCCACCTTTCCACATGCATGGCAGCTTGCATTGATGAATCGACATCGATCGGCAGTGTGCTCACCACCACATCGATAGCACTTATTCCTGTTAGGTGGCCTATGAGGAATCTGAACAGCTGCTACTGTCAAACTCTGTTTTTGAATGTTAGCTGATTGTTGCTCAGCCATCTCAATTTGTGTTGCTATGTCCACAACTTCTTGAAAACTACTACCTTCAGCCTTTAGCAGTCGACGTAATGCTGACTCACTCTTAATTCCACATACAAATTTATCTCTCAGGGCCCTATCCAAAAAATCACCAAAATTGCAAGACATAGCTAAACAGCGAAGTTCTGCCGTATAGCCAGAGACACCTTCACCTTCCCTCTATTTTATAGAATGAAATTTGTATGTTTCTGCCGTGACTAATGGCTTTGGGGCCAAATGTCCTTTTGATTTCTGGGCCAACTCCTCAAATGATAGCGTTGTTGGTTTCTGAGGCACAGATAGATTTTTTTTATTAATTTGTACACAGAGCTTAAAAATGCAGCCGACACTTTCGCCTCTGGCACCTCTCTAGCAACCACCATGCATTCAAACCTTTCTATGTAGCTTTCTTTGTCGTCTTTAGATTGGTTAAATGCTTCAAAGTAAACATGAAAGACGCCATAGCTATTCTGAGTTTAATTCAATATTTCTAGATCTAGATTCGAGTTTCTATGTGCAGGTTACAACGCTGGTAACAGACTTAGGCCTAGATTTCTAGACGTCGTTTCTAGACTCTAGATTCCAGATAGTGAAACTTTTCCACTATTTACATATGCATTGGCAATCCCATCCTCGTCGCCAGTTTGTAATGTTCTTACCAACACACATTACACGACGTGTAGAATCCAAATGCCTTCGACAAAATAGACCATCAGGGGCTATAATTAAAACTTAAACAATACGTAAAACAGGATAAAGTTCTAAATTGGACTGAATCATTTCCTATAGGTAGAACTCAAAAAGGAACTGTGGAAGGAATAGAGTCAAACCCCAAACCATTTCTTTCAGGAGTTCCATAGGTAAAGTGTTGGGCCCACTCTACTTTTAAATGAAATTGCTCTTAATCTTTAAACAGGGACAAAGATGATACTATTTGCAGATGATAACTTATTTTACAGGGAAATAAAGAATATTAATGACTGTAAAATACTCGAAAAAGACCTAACCTCACTCCCAGAATGGGAAAAAGATTGAAAAATACAATTTCACCCAGAAAAATGTCAAGTTCTCAAAATAACCAGTAAAAAGAAACTTATGGGATCAAACTTTAATGAACAGAACCAAACACTAGAAACTATAAACAATGCAAAATATTTAGGTGTTATTATAGATAATAAACTACAATGGAAAGACTAAAACTATGCAATTTGTAAGAAAGCAATAAATAGTCTAGTAGCATTCTTAAAACGTAACATCAATGACTGCCTACAATATGTCAAGGAAAAATGCTACAAAGTATTTGTAAAACCAATCTTAGAATACGGAGGGTGTGTATGGGACCCACATAGTTAAAACCGAATTGATGAATTGGGGAAAGTGAAAAAAAATGTAGGTCGATTTGTAACCAATAACATTAACCATGCAACAGGCAACACAAAAATAAACATGGATAAGTTACAATGGATACCCTCAAAGAAAAAAAGAGCTAGAAATAAAGTAACTATTCTTTTCATAGCAATCAATGGATAAGCAATATTACCACTAGAGGAATTCAATATGAAAAATATTCACACAAGATCTGGTGCTCAAACATTTACACAGCTCATCGAATGTAAATATCCTTTTGTATTCATATTTTTCTAGATTCAACAATTCAGATTGTGGAATAAACTCCTTAACAATGCAAAGAACAATAAAGATGCAGAAGACTTCAAGTACAAATTTTAAATGTACAACACTAATATCAAAAATACTAGAAAAATAAAGTACTTTTGGCACGTTGACAAGAATACACAGCCATCTGAGTTTGTCGGCTATTATGAAGACTAAGACAAAGCTAGACACAAGGGAATATCGAGACAATGAAGAAAATGAAGTTGCAAGTTCTATCATCGGAGTATAACAATATTCATCCTAACCATTCGATTAGTGCATTTTTATTTCCTACTTATACCATAAAGGTGTTTCACATCTTGAGGGATAAAAGCTTTATATATATCGTTTATTTCCTTTAAATGCCCTTTCCTAGTGGGGTAAAACTTCAAAATATTATTATGTCCTAGCTGGGTGAGTTGTATCGTTTAATTTTTTTTTTTTATTTCTTTCTTAAACTCAAACTGACATTCTTTCTCCATACAGTGTTTCAAGAGAGTTTATGTTCACGCTGGAACCAAAGCAACAAGAACAACATCAACATCATCAACAACAACAACAAAAACACCACCAACAACAGCAACACATTACGTTACAGTTCTTTTGCAGAGTTGTCGGCAGCGTCTTCGAAAGTCTCGGTTGAGGACTCCGTACAGGATTGGGTTGATGGCGTTGCTGGCCGTGGATGACCTAACCACAAGAATAAACATGCCGTAGGCCATCGGGCTCATCGCGCCCACTGCGCCAGGTCCAGCCACCGTTCTCCAAACGAGGATGACGTAAGACGGTAGGAAGCTAATGACAAATGCTCCAGAGATGAATAGAAGCATCATGCTGGTCCGTAGGGGATTGATGTTCCTCCCGCTCGTACTCGCACGGCGTGCGTAGCTAGTGGTTCGGGGCCTGGACGCGCTTTGCGACCGGTTGTTTCGGTCACTCAAGGGAAAAGCTGGTCTTGCCCCAGCCCCGGGGCTCGTGACTAGCTCGTCGTCTTTGCCATTTGACCCCGCTGACCTGATGGAAGCATCCATAGTGTTACGTCTCCTTTGATGCCTCGCCAACTTCCTGATGACTTTTGTGTAGAAGAATACGACCAGAACTACGAGAGCGATGAACAATGTGAAATGAAAGTAGAAGAAAAATTGTGTAAGCTTATGATCGTAATATTGTGAATCGACCGTACACATCGATGCCCGCACAAGTTTCGACATCGGTGGGAGGTTGAGGGTCCAGTTAGCTCCCCCTGAAAGTACCTCAACAGTACCGTTGGTAACAACGAGTGGCACTTTCGCTTCTCCGTAAATAACCAAAGCGGGTACGTTGATGATTAAGTTGAATACGACCACTGCAACACAGCTTTTCTTTGCTCTGTCACAGTTGAACCGTGGTGTCGTTTTCCCCCTGCAGATTGTGTCGTACCGACTGTACGCAATGACCATCAAGACAACACAGGTACTTTCATAAAATACAAACGAAGTATAACGACTGATCCGACACCATTCGCTCGAAGGGAAAAAGGCATGTTTCACGAAAAGAGTTATCTCCGTTGGAAGCGATATGAAGCACGCACACATGTCAAGGATGGCCAAAAAATAGACAAAGATCCAGGCTACGTTTTTATGGTAATCCTTTCGGTAAACCACTAAAACAAGGCCATTACCAATAATACCCGCCACCATCATTACAGCAGTAAAAACAATAGCTGGCCACAAAGAATTTCGCACATAATACGCGTTGATATCGTCTTGATCCATTGTAAAGAGATTGTGGTATCACGTTCACTCATAAAATGGTAATTTTCGTATTTTTTCTCCTTTGATCAGCAAATGTGGCTACACGACAAATCAAAGAGAAATCAATTCAAATGTTTAGCTGTTGAAACCAAAATCAACTTAACTTGTAGGCCCTGTTATTGAAGAAACAAAAAAAAACCCTTTCAGAACGTGTAGTCAAGAAGTATTCAGTTGGGAGTCTACATGTGATGGTTATTTTTGGATACATGGACCTGGAACTGTCTGGGTGAATGCACTTCCTCAAAAACACTGAGATTGAATTAGTCCGTCACATCGATATCATTCGTATCACTGAGATTGAATTAGTCCGTCACATCGATATCATTCGTATCACTGAGATTGATTCAGTCCGTCACATCGATATCACTCGTAGCACTGAGATTGAATCAGTCCGTCACATCGATATCACTCGTATCACTGAGATTGATTCAGTCCGTCACATCGATATCACTCTTAGCACTTGGATTGAATTAGTCCGTCACATCGATATCATTCGTATCACTGGGACTTCCAATACGCTTTGACACGAGAACAAATGAGTGAAACGCAAGTTTCAATGTCGTTCTGCTTTACTAATGAATTCCTCCATCGCTGCTCCACCCAACATCTAGCCATATTATATGGCACGAGACAAAATAACAAGATAAAATGACTGACACAGATCTATGCTTAGACTTGCTGGCTTCTGTCTCCGTCCTCGATTCATCATGGAATACCACAGTCAGTATCATTTCCCTTATGATGTCCATCCTTGATGACTAGTAGTAGTAGCATCCGCTGCGGTACTTAAGCCTTCACTCATTGCTGCAATGACGACGAGGCGCAAAATGCTGAACTGCAGAAAGGGCAATCAGTAAAACAAACAACCGCCTTGTTCATGAGTAGACAGACAGACAGATCATTCATTAAAATTTAGCAACGACGATGGATGCTTTCAATGAGCGGGTGAAAGAATCCTACCAGCTTTAAATAATATAAAATAGGGTGAATTGGATTTTTCTTTTTTTGTTGTTGTTGTTTTTTTTTTTTGTTGTTGGATTTTTTGTTTGTGTTTTTTGTTGTTTGTTTTTTGTTTTGTTTTGTTTTTTTGTTTGCTGTTGCTGTTGTTGTTGTTTTGTTTTGTTTGGTTTTTTTTGGGGGGGAAGATTGATTTTTGTTTGCTTTTGTTTTGTTTTTGTTTGTTTTTTTTTTGTGCTTTTTTTTGGGGGGGGGGTGTTACTCATGACTGAAATAGAACTTAATAAT
>JBCHJU010095456.1:0-10817 GCA_039654505.1 Plocamopherus imperialis | reverse complement strand
TTATAGTGGAGGCTTTATTAAACTTTGTTTTGTTTACATTCATATTGAGCTCTCCACTGTGGCTTTTCATTATTATTTCAGTCTTTATGTGTAAATTGTTCACTGCCTTAAAAAGGTAAGCTAGAATCTAGATTGAGTTACTAAATTATATATTACATGATGAAGATCTATGTCTACTGACTAGGCCTATATACATGTACTAGATTTTCTAGTTATCAAAAGTAGATAACCAAATTGAAATAGCAAGTAAAAGCAAGTCTTAACTTACTTTTTTAAGGCTATGAACAATTTATCCAATTTATTGTCAGTACTTGGTCCCTTATGCGAATTATAACTATAACAGCATTACATGTATCACCAGAAGGGCGAATAATGCCAGGATTATTCGCCCCAGAAGGGCGAATAATGCCAGCCTAAAACTATACAGGATGCAGCCACATTTCTTTGCATGTGATCCATTTTGATCGTATGCCGGACTGTGTGCCGTTCAGGCCATCCTAAGGCCATCGTACGATGAAAAACCGTAGTATGTGGCCACCTTACGGCACATTTAGTGTGGGTGACGACACTTATGAATGGGCTTGCAAAGTCATGTATAAAATTATAATATGAATATCAAATTATATTCGTTGAAATCCAAGTGGGCGTAACCCTACGAGCGATCTGAAATACATGTATCGAGTACGGTGCATAATGTGTAAGTTGAACGGTCACTTACAATTTACAACCAATGCTTACAACTCACGCTTGAATAAATAGATTACCTGTACCGGTATGTGTTGAGAATGTAAGATCCTTTGATTATAAGTAGGCCTACTGCAAATAGATGAAACTGAAAATAATGGAAATAGTCTGTGTTGTTATTAGTTTGCACAAAATATAAATATTAATGCTGAGTAGTATTGGTTGATGAAATCGATTACAATTCCAGGTACATGTACACAATGACGTGCTCAGTTCACTGTCATTCTATTTTTAGAATGTCAACATTGGAAAGTTAATGCCGGTCTTGCGTCAGTAGTAGCTCCTTGTGTCCTGCTAAAATAGTTAACTCATCCAGCAACCGGCGGACCATTATATATATAAAGGCTTACATCGAGATCTAGATCTAGAAGGCAATGATAACTTCTGTCAGACAGCTCGGTGTTAATCCAAACTTAGTTTTGTTTCATAAGATAAATATTAAACAATGGCATTGGCAATGACATCGATATCAAATTTTGTGCATGTGAATTTCCAACGCATCTCACAATGGCCAAACACAAGTGGCCTGGTGAAAAATATTGCTGCAGATTCAAATGAGACTGACATGAGCGACGTTCTGGTGGAAACGGGAGAAAAAGAATCTCAAAGTGGATTGAAGTTGCCTGAGACCCGGGAACGAAGAGATGGTAATGTTTCTCCAGACACAGCTGATCCATTTCCAGGTTTGTTTATGATGTGGGTAACCACAGCTAAGTACGTGTACATGAATGTGGTGGGTAAGCAGTGCATTCCCGACAGCGTAGTGTGCGCATTTGGGATGTTTTCAGGTTAGAAATAGGGTTAGGGAAATTAAAATTAAATGAAATTAAAGGAAGGCACTAAAAAAAATTCTTTGCCATAACAAACAACCTGTACAACAATTGAAAGAGGAAAACCATTTTATATATTAAAATTAGAGCTAACATCAAAATACTAGAATAATGAATTACTTTAGGAGGGTTGACAAGAATATTCAGCTTTCTGAGTTTGTCAGCTGTTATGACTACCGTACATCTGGATCTAGATATGTTCTAGATTCTAGGTCTTTTCTGGGAAATTCTAATTCTAAAACTAGTCACACATTACATTGTAGACCAGATCCAAATGCAGCTTGCAATGGTCTCCAGGCAGCCAGATGACCACTCTGAAGGGTTCAGTTCAAAATATTTTTAAAAAATGGAATAATAGATCTACATGTAATACAGAGTTATAGTATAGTTAAAGTGAAGTTTACATTTACCCTCAAAAATATTTATTAAGCTTGAGACCCAGGAATTCATTTTTGAGGAAATATGATTTTAAATTAAATAACTCAATAAGTCTAATCTCATTTCTTTAGTGACTTCAAAGTTGTTTCTGCTCATCATCTTCGATTCAGCAAATTTCATCTTACAAGTTAAAAGACAACAAAAGTCTTCCTCATTTTCTTTTATTACTATTACATTATCTACCATTTTTTAATTGAGCATGTTATAAATTTCTAATCCAAAGGTCATAATGGCAAAATGAGATGTCATAACATGAGCTACAAATGTGATGGTCACTGGCGAAGCAGATGTATGAATCGCCGACAAGAAGCCATAAGGAGACGACAGCAGCTTGGAGGAGCAGATCGGTTTCTTTTGGACCTTTATTGGCAGTATGATCCTCTGTTGAATTAATTTACTGTAAAGTATTGATGACACAACATCACAAGTATTCCTGATCATACAACATGGACAGCATCGCAGAAGTGATAAAATAAAATGGTTCATTTGCACACCATGTGATTTGATGAGTCATTGTCTGAAGATTAATCTTGTTACTAAATACAATCATGTTGATCTACATTGTTTGTTATTGACATTTATATATTTTTCATAATTACTTTAATACATGTGTAAAATATATATATTTTTATTATTATTATTATTATTATTATTGAAAAGCAAACGTAGAAAACATATCAAAATTATGAGTTACATGCAAATCGTGATTATTAGATGTTTATTATTTTAGCATTTTAGTCTTAGTTTCTACACAAAGTCATGATTTAAATTGCTATTCCTTATTTTGATAAACAATAGAAAAGTGTTGTTTAACATAAATAGGCTCCACTTGACCTGGTTTGGCCATTCTTTCTGCATTGCCATCCCACTTCGTGTTTGTATCAAATCGATATCATGATACAAGCAAATGGATTGCCTTTATTGATCCAAATGGAAATTAAAAGATTGTTTTACATGTACAATGACAGATATGTCCATAACATAGTTTGCAGAAATATGTCATTGTATATATATATATATGTGTTTATTACATAGCGATAGCTTTGTATAACATGACTTACTAAATTGTTTTTTACGTCCTGCTCAGCCGAGTAGGGCACCTCAGCAATTTCGTTAATTTTCCTAGTCAGCTTACTCCAATCTTTGCGATTTTAAGCGATTGATCTAAGATGTTCAAGGTCGCTCAACGTTTTGAGTTTTAGGATAGGGGAACTTGAGAGATATCTCTATTGAGGACTATGGGAATGGTCGTGATTGGTCGTCCTCTAAAATTGCTGCCAAATTTGGTCAAATGAATTGCATGGCTTTATTATTAGCAAGGATTTCTTCTCAGGATATATATGTATATATGTCTGAAAAGGCACTAGCGACTTGGGGTAATAAAGATGAAGAAAGGCTTTTCATTGCATAAATGTTACAATCATGATCAAGCATAAGCAATTCATCCATGGCAGTGCTGTTTGTCACAGTGCAGCACCCTGGTCCCCCCAGCGTTAAAGCTGGTGCTTATTCTCTTACCCGATTTGAGTGGGTCATAAAAGCAAAATGCCTTATCCATTGACTCCTCACCAAACACTGATCATGTTCAGCATTGCTTGAACTATATCATGTACTGATCATGTCAGCGTGGCTACCATTTAGTTTAGCCTTTGGGTCCCTCTTAAAGTTTGAGGCTTCTCAGAGGTTTTGTTTTGTTAAAAATATTTTGTTTTGTTTTTTTTTTTTAAATTTAGTGTCTGTTTTTTATGGGGCAGGAGTTTATTGTATCATAATCATATCATTGTCACTTCATTAATAGATAAATGAACAGAATTGATTTGTATACACTTATAATATTATATATGATTAAATATGGTATTTGTATGACGTGAGCATATTACTGTTGAATGTATTACAAGTTGTGAGGAATTTTTGGTGATCTTTCATGTTATTTTTGTAAAATTTGAAAATATGAATGATATAAAAACAATTAAAAAAGAATATAACATGTATATGGTACATCTATTGTCATTCTTATCATCAATTTAAGAGAACTTGGCGTCTTACAATATGACATGTACATGTATTTCATATCAAAAGCAGTAAGAATTGTCATTTCTGTGAAATTCATCATCAAAAGCATTGTACTAAGAATTGTAACTTCTGTAAAATTCCTCCACAAATATGTTCTCTGAATAAGACCTTTGTCCATTGAAATGTCTTCTCTTCGTCATGTTTAGGAATTAATTGTTAAATTTCTTTTTAATATTGACAGTACAGTGGAACTTCGGTATAACGTACCCGGGATACAACGTACACTCGGCTACAAAGTACGTTTTTCCAGGTCCCGAGTCCTGACATTAGTTTTTCTTCATAAATTGCCTGGTCTATAACGTACACTGCTAGAATGTACTTTTGGATGCGACGAACGATTTTAGAGCACCATTTTGGATAAAGTACCATTTCTACAATGTACTTTTGCTTCTTGGCATCAAAATGAATACTTGTCAATGAAATCGTATCGCTAGAAAGTAAACAATTCTGCCATTTAACATCAATGAGCCATGAGCGGGTGGCCTGAGTCGGTCTCACCGGTAAAGCTGGACCGACCAGATGTTCACACCTTGACTGAACGTTTCCCCTGCCTTCCCAGAAATGGCGTAACTGGCATGCTTGTTGCGTGGGGCTCACTGATTCTTGATCTTTGACTCCATGTGAACCTTCAACCAAGGCAGACTGACAGTAACTCCTCTCCGCCTTTGATGACCTAGCAATACCTACTGCCTTGCGGTGTGCCCCCTCCTCCCCTTTCCACTCTAGTTCTTCATGGTCCACGTTCCTTGGTCCAACCATGCCATAGAAGTAAAGTAAAATTGTATTGCCCATGCATTGTACTACATAACACTAAAGACGGTTTGGGGTTAAATGCTATGCACCGATTGGTTCACTCAATCCAAACAAACAGCCAAACCCAAAGCAAAACAAAATTAAAATCACAGCAAGCCGCCAGTATGGAAAAGACCCAGTCCACAAAGAATAAACGTTGTTCGTGTTGGGGGTAAGAGAAGCTAGTACATTGTACTGGTTTGCTAAAAGCACCGATTGGATGACTTCCCTTTGAAACCACGGCTACAACGTACCTCAGCTACAACGCACTCTAATTTCCTGGTCCGAAGGGAGTATGTTATACCGAGGTTCTACTGTATTACTTTTATACACATACTTTTAGCTCATCTCATCCTTTGAACAAACATCAAATAGTGTCATTAAATTTAAAACAGCAAACAAAAATTAAACATTCCAACCTCCCAATACAAAACAATGAACAGGGTAAAATAAAAATAAAAAATAAAAAAAATACAAATTTCAGTAAGAAAATAAAACATGCTGGTACAATAGCACTTTCAGCTGATTTCTTTCCAAGATTGTCAGATTTTGATTTGTGTGCTATTTGTTTTTCCATATGGGTTTTTCCACCTTTTTTGTTTTTGATTTATTTCTTGCCATTTTTTTCCTTCTTCCAATGTCATTTCCTCTCTTATTTTAATTCTTCTTGATGAAAATGGAAGGTAATACGTGTATCTCTACTTCTAGAAGAATTCTATAATATGTAATTAGAATACATGTACATGTAATGGGAATGCACACATACTAAAACCCCAACACGTACATATCGTTTTCAGTTTCAGTGTTCAGTGTACAGTATCCATTTTGCAATGTCCTTATGTGAAAGTTTTTTTTCTTTTATTTTGTGCTGGTTTCTTTTGCACCAAAACTGTGGTCTCTCTGCTTGCCCTATCATTCATCTGGTACATGTATATATTTACTCCCAGCATTTCATATTGTTTCATTGTCTGTATTCAATACTACTGACATGTCTCAAGTATCTGGTTATTCTTTCAAACCTCCTGCCTGTGAGTGCCAGTGTCATACTGTCATTTCAAGGTGGATGAATGTGCCCAAGAATCCATTACCATATCAAAATTGCTTTTATTCTGCAAATGTTTTTAATAACTGTACGTGAATTTATGAGATATTTGATGACGTGTGATTTTAGTTTTCTGTTGCCTGGACTACTTATCGTAATACATTTTAATTTGAAAGGACTGTACAGGTTTCAGTTTCAGCATTGCTCAGCTGTCTATTCTTCACAAAGTAGAAGGCATGCATATTGTCGAGTATTAAATTACTTTAAATTGTATTTTTAGTCTGTATCATAATCGAAGTCGGAAATTCCACAAGGAAACACATGTAGCATGACTAATGTCTTGTAGTTGTAGTTTGTCAGTATAATCCAACATTTTAGCCAGGGTAGGTGATACACAAATGTGGCTTCAGAGCAAATCAAAAGCAGATACGTCAATGTTTTCATGAATCTATTTAAAGGATGGCCACGCATGCATGTCTTAAGTGTCATGAGATGTGCTCACAAGAATATGGTCACTACAGACTTGTTTGTCGATGTTTCTACATTTCTATTTCTATACTTTTCTTGTGACGGCGGAGGGATGGATTTTTTGATGACAGAAGCATTTTGTTTATTTGAATGTTTGTTAATATGTGGGCATTTTGACATTTTCTTATTGTGGTGTTAAAGAGGTGACTATTTTGTATTTTAAATTTGACTTCAATTTGAATTCGACTCGACACAGAAAATAATTTCATGTGTTCTTGAGTTTTTCTCAATGTCAACTTAGCTAGTTGAGCTAGCTCTGGCAGATGGTCTTTGTGACTAATGTAGTAAAGAAAAATACATTATGATGTAGCTCACTGTAGTATAATTGTTCTGACACTGACAGGAGTCAGTGCAATTAGGGCAGACAACTGTTACTGTAGGTCGTTCTGATGTTCCCATGCGCCAGTTAGAGTTAAAATGAGCCTCGATTAAAATGAACTAAATTGCTAGTCTCATGGAGTTTATCTGATTAAGTTCCAACTGCATTATGCTAAATGTAGTGTACACGATATCATCTCAGCTCAATATGCTATGTTCCAGGCAAAATTCCACATATTCTAAATTCCTTCCATTCTTGCAATTTACATTCACATACTATTTCCCAGCAAAATGAGTAGTGCAGGCAAGTACCTCATACATGTAAGCATACCGTTAACTAAAGCATCTATATTCTACTATGACATAATATAAATAAACAAGAAAAAAAAACCATTATATCATAAATATAGATTGATTTGTGTACAGAATTATTTTTTTTTTCAACAAAGACAAATTCTAATAACTACACTACAAACAAATGGAAATGAAAGTCAAATTTGTATTTGATATTTACAAATATAAGTTTAATTAACTCTCATAATATTTTTGGCATTTTTCAACAAAGTATAACAATATAGTGATAATACAACATAAATAACAGTCTTTTCCATGCCACATTAACACACAACCCATCTGATGTAAATTTAAATATGGTACTATTACTATTACAAGTAAACTGACGGATTATGGGTGAAACAGCTTCCATGACTTTTAAACTTGAAAACACAGACTCTGTAGGCGACATATTATATATCCAGATCCAACAGAGGATAAGAATATTTCATTAAATATATGCCCTCTTGCGGCCATGTCTTGAAAGGATAAATCATCAACACTATTGAATAGCCCTAAGGCAACAATGTAATAAATGTTCATCGTAACCGTGTCAGCCACTCTTCCTACTCCAAATGAATTGTGAGACATAATAATACAAAATTTACAAAAAGTATAGCATGCACTGCATGTTTCTTGATGCCTTTCACCAAAGATGTCATCTGACTTCATGGCTTTACCTTTCCTCCTGATTTGGGCTGTGACGACACACCATTCCTTTCTTAAGGTGGCAATTTCTCTGACTCAGTTCCTCAGAGGCTTGCTTTGTCTTGAGTCGTTTCAGCTCATTGAGTGTGATTTGGCCTTCCTTTGTACTTTAAATTTATTGAGTTGGAAAAAAAAGACATCCATAGCCTTTTTGCCAGCATATTGGGATTTCTTATTACTACTAATCCTTGTACATGTATCTATGTCAGAAAAAGTCTCAATCTTATTTCTAGAATTGGGAATGACAGTCATCATAGTGCGTTTTGTTGCATTTGTTGTACAGTGCTACTTTTGTGATTTTGCTCGGGTATCGTATCCCTAGGCCCTATCACTAGCACTTTCCTGAATTCTCTATGAGGTCTTATATTATACTCCTTCAACAAAGGACTACAATGTCAAGTTTTAATTTAGATGCATCTGATGTACTTGTAGAATAATAATTGTACAGTGGAGTCCACTTAAGATAAACACCGCTTAAGATAAATTTTCGGTTAATATAAACTTTTTCATGGGACCCAATTTTTTGTCTTTGCCATTACTAACGAAAGTACGCTTAATATAAACTGTAATAAACGCCCTCGACCCGCAGTCTTCTTAAGATAAACTCTAAAGCTGCAAAAATGTACTACAGGCATACATCCGTTTTGTGGCTGTCCACTTCATGCTCGGCGATAGGAGCCAAACTGTACATTGCAGTTGTAGTTGTAGGCCTATTGTAGATTTTTGTACAATGTTATGACCTCTGAAGTCGCTTTACTAAGCCAACACCCCTGCTGAAGGCAGCCTACGTAGTTTGTGGGTGCGTTTGTGTATGTGCCTATGTGTTTGTGTGATTTTTAGCTTTAATTTTCATTGAAATGGTTAAGATAGACCTCGCTTAAGGTAAATTGCTGGATCGGTCCCCAAGCAGTTTATCTTAAGCGGACTCCAGTGTATTAACATTATTTCTGATTAATTAAATTAGAGTTTTTGATTTTGTTTTTATTTTTACTTGTTGCTTTAAAAGTTTAAGGATTTAAACCCGAAGATTTAATGTTTTGTGTTTCTTTCATCATTTATGAAATACAGTTGACTCGATTTGCAACAGAGTAGACTAGTGATTTTCGGATGCAGCGATCTTTTTCATTGGAAAGGATGATGTAACACACTCTTCTAATGTCTGTAGTGAACTTCTGTAGCAATCTTTTTTCTGGTCCCAAAAAGGGCTTCACAATGAGCGTTGTTGACTGTGACTTCACAATGAGCCTTGTTGACTGTGGCTTCACAATGAGCGTTGTTGACTGTGGCTTCACAATGAGCGTTGTTGACTGTGACTTCACAATGAGCCTTGTTGCCTGTGGCTTCACTACAATGAGCGTTGTTGACTGTGACTTCACAATGAGCGTTGTTGACTGTGACTGCCATTAAAAATTGTCATCAAAATGATATAGAGTGTGTTTGGATTTATTGAAAGAGACTTTCTTTCTTTATGGCATTTGTATACATGTGTATTTGAGGTAAAGCAAGCAGTGCATTATGTCAATTGTCTACCAGAAAATGCAATGTATGTATGTTAATACAGTTAATATCACTTTAAAATCAGTATGGCTTATATTATCGGGAAACAAAAAGCAATCAATCCCCACATTTATCAACAATTCATCATTAATCATTGGCAAATAAATACCTTTCACACACACTAACAATCATTTAGCAGGTCGAAACAGAAGAGATCCATTGTCAAAATGAATTTTCGTGACAGTGGAAGGCAAAAGCGATTTTTTTTTCCAAGGAAAATTATATCAAAATTAAATCTAGACAGACATGGCTGACACAGTGACTTTCAAATTCCTGCTACATTTAGATTTAAAAATTGTGTCATAAACAGTAGAACCCGCATAAGTCAACATTGCTGGGACTTTCGAAATTATGTCGACTTAAGAGAAAGTCGACATAAGAGATTTTAGTAGATTTGAAGGGGAGTAAGGGAAACTACCATGTACAGTACATTTTAGTTTACTCAATATTGTAATGGGCATGGCGAAGCTTGCGTGATGGGTATGGGAAACAAACAGTGGATCTACACACATGTTGTGGTCAGTATCTTTTCTTTATTTCACACTTTTCTCTATAGCCTACTGTAATATAATATTAATATGATAAGAAAGACATTAGAACCAACCATCCGATATTCTCGCTATTCCCTCACCATTTCGCACCCCCCCCCCCTTTGTCACTCCAAACTCTGAACCAACCGTTCGCCTTGCCTTTCCCCTCCCCTATCCACCCATCCACTTTCACCCCCCAACCACCTTTTCGCCTCACCATTCCCCCCGCACACCACCTCGCCCATCCCTACACACCCAATGCTCTTGCTAGGCTGCACGCTTTTTCTTCACTAACACTAAATCAAGAGTATGGAATCAACTGTAGATTTAATAATCGCCTTTGGGCCCATCCTTCTTTTCACACATGCGCATGGCTTGGCCCTGGAGGAGTTCATGTCAACTTACGAGAAAAGAGGGTGGAAAATGTCAACTTATACTTATTGGATGTCGACGTAGTTATACTGTGCAGAGAAACAGTTGGGAATTTCAAATCATGTCGAATAAGGCGTAAGTTGACATAACAGACATTGAGATATCTGGGTTCTACTGTAGTTAAAATGAGAAAAGTCTTCTTTTTTTAATATTTTTTTTATCTACAGTCAAACTCATCACCCCACACGAAAACATCATTCCTGCTAACAGCCTGCTTTTTGCTGTGGCACGGATATGTCAATATGCAAAACTCTTTCTAAAATATATGTACAATGCACACCTGATATATCGACATGGGGTACCAGATGATTTATGTTGATATAAAAGAAACCTATTTAAAATACAATTTTTTTTGTGTGTACAAGAGTGTTTACTGCAAAAGAGTGTTTTTTGAGGCTGCAACGTTTGCACTATTTCAACACTGGGATCTCTTTTGTCTCAAACTTAGTAACAAAATCATCTGCTGTTTTCCAGAGAGATGCCACACTAGTT
>JBCHJU010095455.1:0-12500 GCA_039654505.1 Plocamopherus imperialis | reverse complement strand
TACTGCACTCTGCCTAGAAGGGGCCATCATCAACATTGGGTACTTCAGCACAGAATAATGCAACGCATAGCTTCTTCACTATTAATTAATTATTCGTCCTATCGTTAACGTCTTCTTTCCAGTAACACGCCTTGTCTAGGTCGCTCAGTGTTTCAACTGGTATTGCCCATTGTGCGTTGCATTGAGAAAGTAGAAGAGTATGCGACATTGGCTTACGTAGGCAGAGGGGAATCGCGGATAGGCGTTGATGAAAAGTCATCCTAAAGAGTAGTACGGTTGATATTGGAACTTAGCACAAGAGATATCAAAGAATCTTCACCTTCACGGAGAATTTTAATCGCTCACTATTTTGCATCTTCGTTTTCCTCCTTGAACTTCAGGAATAGTTACTTCATCATACTTCTCAATTATTTCATCTGAAACATTTATAATTTATGTTTATTTCTTGTTTTATGATGATATTATTCATCTTATTATGTTTCTCATAATTTTCATACATTCATTCTTATCTTTAAAAGAAAAATTAAGATTTCACCTAAAAGTTTTTTGATGGTTAATTTGACATTAGCACGTCATTGTTTTAAACATACTATATTAAAATTCGGGGCGAAGGATGGGATCGGGTTTGTGCCTGAAATAGCACAATGTCGTATACCAGGTTGGTATTCCTTCAACCTTTTTGGTTGCCTAATGTAGCAAGAAAATGCTAGTTGTATCTATCTCTCAGGCTGGTTCTCCCATAAGGATAATTTTTGTCGAACTGCTGGTGTTAAAGTTTGTACGCTCGATGTCGTAAATTAATGTCTAACTTTGATTGACATGATGTAGTAATTTTGTCTAAGCCAAAGAATTTGATGGTAGCTTAGACGTTAATGTAATATTGAAAATTAAGAAGATTCGATAAAGAATTGAATAAGATAAATCGTAAATCGCACTTGACTCATCGTCCGTAACAATGAAGAGTTTCACCCTTTTTGTTCTAACTAGCACCATCCTGCATCAACTAAAACTTCAATGCTATAAATGGTGGATGCACCTTTCAGACACGAATCACTTTTGGCCTTTTCAGTAACCCGTTTGACACACTTCTCTCATCGTCTCCATCTTGCCTTGAGCATCTTGCCTTCCTTGGAGTGATCAATTTTCTCGAAACTGGACTGACAACTTTGCTCAATCCTTACAATAGGGAAGCTAAGAAAAAAAGTATTTGTGCTAGAGATTACAAAGTTGTTCATAACTACAAAGAAAAGCGAAAAACAAAATACAAAACAACAACAGTACGAAGTAATTTTAGATCAACTTGTAAAGAAGTCGCATCCTGTCTAAACTATGGATATAGAAAGTGTAAACTGAAATCTCCCTTCACCGTACAGAAACCATTTTTATCTCTTTAAGATGAAAACTTACAGATGCAATTAGAACAAATTAGGCTTAATCTTCCTCGGCGTTATTTTTTACTGTTAAATGCAAAATATCCCTTCCCACTCTCTTTCGGAAAATAAACCTCTAACTACGAACAAACAATAGTAAATAGTTAAAATGTCATAATGTTACTTAGCTTGAATTCGAAAAAAAAAAAAAAAGATTCTTAGATAAAATGAAAGAAAAGGAGCAATACAATTTTGCCTTTCGGTTTCGCAGATATAGCCTGTTTGAATTGACTGTCAAAGATAAGAACATTATAAACCTACAATATCCATTTTCTCGCTTGGAGCTATTTCTGATTAACATCATATTTCATTTCTCTGTAATATCTCGAGCTTTTCTTCAATCTTAACGAATAAACTGTAACACTCTCTTTCGTCTCTCTTTCTGCTTTTCAAATGTAACAATGACTCCTAATCTTCAGATGTAAAAAAAAAGATGTTCTATTTCTACTTAGTATTCAATGAATTGATCAACTAATTATATAGCGAAAAAATGGGAGAACTGCTTTTGGGTATAATTATTAAATCAAAATGTGAGAAGCACCAAACTAGTAAAATGACTATACACCTTTGGCCTAGATGTAATTTTCTTGTTTGATTCAGACAGAGCAAACGTAAAGTTAATAAATTCTGTCAAATACTTTATGAACGAAAAAGAATTCGGCTAGCAGTTTAAGAGAAGGAAAGATACGACTGGCATTTTCCCCAGAAATACACCATAATTGGAAAGTAGATTAATCTTTTTATCTTCTTCCCACTAACCAGATTTGCTTTACCTTACAGGAATTGCCTTAAGACCTTTTGCATGGAGTGGTATGCATCGTTCCTTTCTACATGTGTGACTCCTTCCATCAGTGACATGTATATTAAATATAATTCAAATGAAACGCACTGGAATTATTATAATCATCATATCAAAACTGTAAAATAAGGAAAGAAATAATTAAAATAAAATTTGAATAATGGAACGAACATTTATTAATTAAAATTTTCTACTTTAAGTAATGTATACAGTTTTTTCAGTTTTTGAAAAGTGATTTCTTGTTTCGATTTTGTAATTTATTATTGCTGTTATGGGAATATATCTTTTTAATCACAAAACAAACACGTTAATTATGACAATAAATGAATTGAATACATAAGATAAAATCATATAGCAATTTCATGCTCGTTTATTATGATCATGTAAAGCCCCAATGTTGCCATCCTTCCAACCCCTATTTCTACTTGAGCATGCAAACTGTAAAAAATAAATACACGATGAGCTAGTTAACATTTTTTTTAAATCCCCGAAGAAATTTCGTATATAGCTAATCTTTGATCCTAGTTAGCCTAAGGCACACAGAATATAGAGAGAGGAATATTATTGGTTGTCTCCACCAATGTCCATGACCCTAAAACATTGCAAAGCTAGGCTCATAGCGTGTTTCGTACCTTTGTCCCGGGGCTCTGGCCCGTCTGCAGGCCCAGTATGGTTCTATGAAACCTGCCCCAGAGAGGAGAACGCCAGAGAGAGATGAGAACGATGGAGAACTGGAACCACGAGCCACTGGCCCCCCTCCTAAGGTGTGCAGTCTGTCCAGCCTTGGAGGCGGGGGTCTTATGTTTGGATCCGCCTACGGATCTTCAGCGACCCTCCCCAGACGCAACCCAGGACGTCGCCAATCGGTAGCCTATTCCTTTATCTTAATCTGGTCTCTGCTTCAGCACGAACAGTCTTCTGCTGACACAGGGATATGTTGCTTTTCATTTACTGTTTTAACGTTGTGTGTCCATTAATTAATCATTTGACATACCGAAGCTTAACGAGTGTGGATAAGATTTCCCTACCCAAGATTTTACCAGCGGGATGGCGATCTCTTAATGGAGTTTTCCCCTCACCCCGGTACCCCTTTAACTTTGTCTTTCAACACATTGATTATTTGCATTTTATTTTTGTCCAGCTTAACCCCATATTATGAGCCTCTTTGGAATTGTTTCATCAGTAGCGTGTCTTTAATAAGTAGTTCTTTTTGTTTTAAAGAAAATAAAACCTAATTAATTGTTTTTCACTCATATTCTTAATTAATGACCTTTCGTGAATGATTTAATGAAAGGTAAGGAAAATGGAACATATTTCTAATATTGGTTGTGTGATAACATACTTATTTGACACATTAATGCCTTGTGGAGACCATTAAAATAGACACTAGACGTAAAAAATATTTATTGTATTAAATTCTTCCAGTGTAAAGAAAGCTACAACAATGAATAGGAAGTCAATGAACCGAAAGTAGATAATCCAAAGGGTTAGATTATGCTGGTAATGAGCCAAACAAAATGTTGGGACAATGCACAAAATTAGAGGGAGCAATAGACGAAATTAGATGGAGCAACGGAAGAAATTAGATGGGGAAATGGACGAAATTAGATGGGGTCGAAATAAAATGGGGACGAAATAAGATGGGGACGAAATTAAATGGGACAATAGACGAAATTAGATGAGGCAATGGAAGAAATTAGATGGGGACGAAATTAGATGGGGACGAAATTAGATGAAGCAATTGACGAAATTGGATGGGACAATGGAAGAGATTAAATGGTTCATTGGACAGTGGACTGACACTAAAGGCGTCCGTTAACACATAAAGAATGGGTAGATGTGTCAGGCCGATATTCAAGGGGGAAAGTGGACACTTAATTATACAGTCGGATAGGGGATTCAGACAAGACAATAGGCACTCATTCCATGATACAGTGGCAGATACCTGAGACAGCTCAGAGAGCATAACATGATCCGTCAACACGTTAAAAGAGACTGTAAATATATAATCGGTTATCGAACAAAATTTAGAAAAATATTTAAAAGCTTTAAATTGGGAATTAGAACTTGGGTCGAGGTTAGGAAAAGAAGTATATTTTACACGTGAAAAAAATGTAATGTGACAATATACTACCAACTTATTGACATAGTCCAGTCCATCAGCAGACAGAAATCCCCAAACAGCTTACAATTTAGTTACCCTACAGTTTTAGTAACTCCCTTCCCACCCCTTTAAAAACCCTTTCTTGTAGATCCTTCATACCTTCCTAAATTTACGCATTAGCTTTAGATCGCTCCGATGGCAGTTTTTGCATCAGCTTGCGCAATGCAGCCTTCAAAACATGCCCATACATACCTCTTTCCCCAAAACCTTAACTAAAATCATTGTCAAGTCTTCATCTATTCATGGGTACAATTCAGTTTAGATACAATATCAATCAATAAGTTTTTGAGAGAGATGTAAAGCTCGCATATATTTGTGACAAGGAAAAGAATACTAAGCATATTATGTCCATGCCAACGCTAAATGATTTGTTACTTGCTTCGTAGAGGCAGCCAAAGTGGTTGATTTGAGTTTATTTGAATTGTATCAAATCCATGTTATTTATTGATGAACTCGTAGTTCGTAACAAGGCATGTGACCTTGTAGTAAGGTATAAACATTGACAGGAACACAGAAAGCCTGACGACAAAGGATGGCCAAGACAGCAAGAAATCCGATTTCCCATGGCGATGGCAGTTATCACATGCAAGCTCGAACATACAGATCCATCCAATGTCTTCGTAACTTTGTTTTACTTCTTTAATGCATAATTAAAAAAAGGATTCTATCTGCATGTCACACATGAAGATGCAAGTCAAAAATTTACCGTGGAATATGGAAATCCATTGAATAAGAAAGAATTAATCTTTAGGCAGAGACCCCAAAGATACAACAGCATTGATTTTCCAAGTTTGTCCCACGCCTGATACAGTCATATTGTAGCTAACAAGTGGTGAGAAGTGCAGACAACAGACGCAAATTGAAAGATTCGAAACGATGTATACCTGTCAAAAAGAAAAAGAAAAACAACATTTCTCAACTTGATTAATCAATTGCCTTTTATGGCCAATGCTTAATCCATAAAAATAACAGTTAAAATAATTCTCCCTTTCCATTCATGTCGTTTTTCCAGAATTCTAACCCATCTCATCATATTATTTTCTGAAAAAGTCAGTCTTCAGCCCATGTGAAATATGTCCATTCATTGTGTTTTATCAAGATTCTAGTTATCTGATGGTTTTCGTTTTTTGAAAAGGTACAAATCTTCAGACCACATGAAACGTGTAAAAAGAAAAAAAAGAAAGAAAAAATGTACGTCGATCCTCGGAATTCGACCACGATAAACATCGATTGTGTGAA
This sequence comes from Plocamopherus imperialis, assembly GCA_039654505.1. NCBI lineage: Eukaryota > Metazoa > Mollusca > Gastropoda > Nudibranchia > Polyceridae > Plocamopherus > Plocamopherus imperialis. The sequence goes on along the minus strand of JBCHJU010095455.1, from coordinate 6,868 downwards.
ATTATATTTATTTAAAAAATAATAAAAAGCGCCAAAAAATAGAGAACTGAACTTCTTCAAAGAATCTATCATCCAATTGTAACCACTTGCCCTCGTTGCTTACAGCAACCCCCTTCTATGCCCTCTGGGGCCAGCTATGGACACACTCCAACCAAGCTGACCCTCAACAAGCTAGGGGGCGGAGGTCCTCAGTTCGGATCCAACTACAGCCGGCCTTATGAAACGCCTGCCCAGCGCTATGAGCCACAGACTGAGAAGGGAGTCATGCTTAACAGGTAGGGAGGCATGCGCAGTAGTAGGTAGGAAGTCATGCTTAACAGGTAGGGAGTCATGCTTAACAGGTAGGGAGTCATGCGCAGCAACCAGGGAGTCATGTGCAGCAGGTAGGGATTCATTCTTTGCAGGTAGGGATTCATGCCTTAGGGAGTCATGCTTAGCAGGTAGGGATTCATGCTTAGCAGGTAGGTAGTCATGCCTAGCACGAAGGGAGTCATGCTTAGCACGAAGGAGGCCATGCTTAGGAGGTAGGGAGATATGCTTAGCACGAAGGGAGTCATACGAAGCTGGTAGAGAGTCAAGCTTAACAGGTAGGGAGTCATGTTCAGCAGGTAGGTAGTCATGCCAAGCACGAAGGGAGTCATGCTTAGTACGAAGGGAGTCATGCGTAGGAGGTATGGAGTCATGCTTAGCACGGCTTAGCACGAAAGGAGTCATGCTAAGGAGGTAGGGAGTCATGCTTAGCACAAAGAGAATCATGCCTAGGAGGTAGGGAGTCATGCTTAACACGAAGGGAGTCATGCCTAGGAGGTAGGGAGTCATGCTAAGGAGGTAGGGAGTTATGATTAGCGAGATAGGAGTCATGCTTAGCACGTAAGGATCCGTGCTTAGCAGGCATGGAGTCATGCTTAAATGGCAGAGAGTCTGGGTTAACAGGTAGGGAGTTATGCTTAGCACACATCGTTTTTAACTTAGGAGAGTCATGCTTTACGTAGTTATTTCAGTTTAATCAGTGAAATTGTGGTACAATACATTTGATATTGATTACAATTTTAATGAATTCATTTTAGGAACAACAATGTTTAGACCTTCTGATCCTGTCAATGATTACAAAGATAATGTTGAACATAATATATTAAAACGCCTCAACTTTGAGCATACTGAAAAATGTAATATCGTCTGTTGCTATAATTAGATTTATGCTAAGACATTTCTTAACCGTTGCCATTTTTTGCAAAGACGTGAAATGATACGATTAAACGATACATAATGTATATTTTTTTTTCTTAGGCCAATAACTAATTTATTGGTCATGACCTTGAAAATAGAAACCGGGACAAAAACGAAACTGATTAATGCAACCAAATTAACAACCAAAAGAAGGAGGTGAACCACACCGAAAATCAAGGGGGTCGTCTAGATCTGAGGTTTGAAATAAATAAATAATCATATCTTGAAATGCGCTAGAGAATGACCATCTCAAGAATATTATTTGAGAAATCTGCCAATAAATAATAGATCCACTTTGGCAAACAACTGCATTTTAAAAGCATTGATTTTTTTAAAAAAATCTCCCTTTCGTGTTCCGTCTAGGGTGCAGACAAGCCTGGACAACATCATCCTGTCGCCAAGGACACCGGAACCTGTCCACGGCTCGCCCTTCTCCCCTCAGTACTCCAGCCAGCCCGCACCACCCCCACAGCAGGCGTACACGCCAACCGGCCTTCTCCTGGAGCAACAGCGCATGCAGGAGGAGGAGCGGAAGAGGCAACAGCAACAGCAGCAGCAGCAGCAGCAACAATATCAGCAGCAGCAGCAGCAGCAGCCTCAGTACTACGACTACCAGCCCCAGCAGTACCAGGCTGACCCCTATCAAGGACAGCAGGCGTACCAAGACGAGGTGGACGAGGGTGAGGAGCCAGTAGTACCCGTATGGGAAAGGAGGAAAATGTTTCAGCAGGCCCCGCCCTCTAAGGCACCAGGTAGCCAGCAAGCCGCAAGCACGGTGTTGCCAGCTTTGATGGAGGCAGTGGTGTTGATGCTCATGGTGGTGTGAACGAATGCGGCCCCGCCATGATATCATGAAGAGTGGTGTTTTTTGCCTTCTCTTTCTCTGAGTCATTCATGAGCTAAGCTCTATCTGCTGCTGCACGTTAACCTCTATGAAGAGTGCAACTTTGAGCTATCATTGATCGCAAATTATGAACAATAAGCGTGCGATGCTCTGTTGAATCAAGAATCTCCAAGCCTTTCAGTTTGCTTTAATTTTTATCTGTTTATTTTAAGTTGGTAGACAACCTTTCGTTAATGTTGTGTTTAGTTGGTTCTTGTTAAAGTTTTGCTTTCTTTCATTTAATTACTTTTCAAGCTTTATTAGTGATAACATATCTGTTTTTTTTTTGTGTTGTTTTTTTTCTATGTATTCTGTTCAATTGTCGTAGTTTTGTGTCGTAGTCTATGCATTTTACTAAAACCTAACAATTTAAAAAAGAAAGCTGTCTAGATCATTATTATTCATTATTAACTTCATTGATTTTTAACATTTTGTAAAAATGTATATTTACTTTTCATCGTATATTAAAGTCATTTGATACGTGTCTTACTTTATGAGAAAGCCTACAAAGTAGTTGAAAGTTGCAAATATAATGATGACCATAGGTACAGGGGCGTATGTAGCAATATATTAAATCCTTGAAAATTGGCTAGGGTTTTTGAAAGAACCTACTTCTTTGTTCTGTATTTATCATTTCAAAATAAAATGTTTTCATTAAATACAAAAAATTACTTTTAAATGGTAAAATTTCCTTTATATACAATAAATCCATTTCTGCTAATTCCCTCATCTAATGAATTTATAGAAAGACTTGATGTTCAAAGAATTTTATCAATAGGTAAAGAAAGAATATGACAAGACATAAAACTAACCCATCAGCTCGTAAACAGGCATACAAATAATGTTAATCGTATAAAAACAAAACAACCCCTCCCCCCCAAAAAAAAAACAACAACAACAAAATAAAAACAAAATAAACAAACCTAAATTTATTCTACACGATGAAAAGAATGGATTTGCCCTGAGGCCAAATAAAATCAAATATTAAATAACAATCATGCAAGATAACAATAATATGTCAACTAAAGCACGTGGATAAATGAATCAAGTAATTGAAATAGATTAATCCGAGAATCGAGTTTTTTGTAATTTCCTAGATTGACAATAATATAACATAAAACTTTATATTATAATGAAAAGAGGGGTACCTGCAGACATTCTACTTGTATATTTCAATTAGTATACCCTGTAGTCTTTACAAACATCTCTTATAGTACACTCCTATAACTGCACATCCACGTAATATTCAATTAACCATTAGACAAATGAAACGTTTGTTTCAAAGTCAATCATTCGTTTGAAAGTCAATCTGTACTATTTGATCCATGTTTTTATTTTTTGCCTGGCTTATGAATCTGTCTATATTTCCCATAAGTTTCTGCTTTCATGTTTAAAAAAAAAAAATATCTCAGAGTGATCAATGTTGTTCATCTGTATGCAACTTTTCGGCGCTACTATTATTAAATTGTTGCTTTTAGATACTTGCATAATCAGGTTAATTAGGCCACTCGTGTTTATTTTAAAACCAAATAACAAAAAAAAATCACAAGTCATCATCCCGAACAGGTATAATGTGTGCCTATTCATTATTATCTTAGTCAAGATATTTCATAATCACTTTTCATTATCGATTGAAACAGTAAGAGATCTCTCATAGATGCAGCAAACGTTGAGTTCATGTAAGTCATAATGAGTAAGATAAATAATAGGTACACGTAAATTTGTAATTCTTATCCATAATATTAGTCTTTTCAGCTACATTTATTTCAATACATATGTGTTTTTGTGTTGAAAATGTGAACAACAGATTTAACCTAGATTCTTGTACCAAATCTTGTTTCCTTCAAGTGAGAACTCCTAAGAACAAGCCAGCCCCCAAGATCGCCAAGCCCAAGGCAGGATCCAGCTCGTACAACGATTTCGGTGTTTCTTACGGGTAAGGGGTGTCATGATTGTGTTTTATGTTTCAGGGGAGATTTGATGTTCTCTGACTATGTTGTACTTTATCTTCCTCTTGATCTTGTTCCTACTACACTACCTTTAATAATGACCTTGCCTTTTGATGTCACCAAAATATGTGAGCGTGTGTGGTTACATTGTGTTTAGAAGGAAAGGTTGTGTTTTGTTTTAGTGGTGCGTGAATATGGGTAGGACATAGCAATTGAACAGCTTTTTTCCTGTTTCTTAGTGATATTTGTCTGGAGGCGAGAAGTCTTATGGGTCTATTCTACGCTCAGTTAGTCCGGACAGGATTTCAAGTTCAGCCAAGCTTCGAGCCTCGCTGCAGTTCACTGCAGATGGTTGTTTACCTGAAGGTGTAATCACGAAAAAAAGTTAACTGCAGGCGGACTGCAGCCAATATCACATTGATACCGCGTCCGCGCCACGTGGATGGTTGCAGTTAGGTGACATCGGACATGGCCTTGACACAGAATCACACTTCTACTAATTATGCATTTAATACATTAATAATCATAATTTTTAATGCGATAAAACTAGTGACTCGAGGCTCAATTTGTTAATTTTGATACACTGAATCCGCATTTGACATTGTTTTAGCGATAGGATGTCATTTAAAAATGTTTGCAAGTCAGAGGGCTCCACCTGAAGAAACATCGAAGACGCGTCGCGGCGTGCCACTATCTCGTTGACCTACTATGAAAATATTTGGCTCGCCAAATATCCTACGAGAATGAGGCGCGACTGCAGGTGGAACGGATGGCGAACGGACGACTGACGAAGTTTGTGATCTACTGCTGCGAGGCTTCAGCCTGGCTGCAGTCAGACAACTGTCCGGGCTAACTGTACGTGGAATAGGCCTATTACTCTTGGTTTTCAGAAGCTGAAGAACTCCAATAGCTGAGTTGTATTGTCAACGCGCTCATTCATTATTCTGGTATTTTGATATTACTGTTGTACATGTAAGTTTCTGATTGAAATCTTCTGTATCGTTACTGTATTTTATAATGGTTGGGATGTTTATGCCACAATCTTAATGTATTAGGGAAATGTAAATACAAATGACTGTCCTTTTTTCTGGTCTCACTGAAAGTTGTCTTTGTCATACCTGTTAAAAATATATCGTTTTGAGAAATCAGAAAATGATAGATTCATTTCGGCGTAAGACTACATTTAGATTGTTATCCGCAAAGTCAAAATTTAGGCAGGGCAAGAAATTGTTTTGACACATAAAGCTGAAGCATAATTTTCAATGGAGGGGAGTGATTTGAACTGAACAAAATCTGGGTATAAATATTTTAAAAGAATGTCGGATGGGTTCTGTTTTTGTGTTTTGTTGTTGTTGTTGCTATTTCATTGTTTGTTTTTGTTCTTTGTCCTTTGTTCTTTGGGTAAAAGGTGTGTTTGGGTGGGGGGATTTTAGTTGTTTTGATCTGAGAACCTAGGATCTCATCCTATTAAGCTATTTTGGGCTAGTCTAGTCTAGGCTAGTTTACAAAACACTCTCCAAGTTCAAGCTCAAAATTGAGAACGGGAATTCCAACAGGAAATTGAAAGTATTGTTTCGTTTCTCTTAATAAAAGGCTATATTGGATCCATCTACTGGGAAAAAAAAATCGATAAAATTAATTGTAATTTGTTTGGTCAGTTAATCGAACATCACTGGTGTTCTTTAAGATCTAGATAAAGTAACAGATTTTTTGTGAAAATTTCACGGTCAAAGGTCTATCCGTCTTGGCGGAGAAGTGACGCATTGTTTTCAAGTCTTGTATTATGATGTATAGAAATGATATAACACGCCATAAACGGTACCTTTGCAGCAAACCTGCCCAGAAGCAGTCCCAGGCCATCTGGAAACCCAGCCCCCAGCCCAAAATAGCGCCTGCACCAGTGCACCATTACACCCCTCAACCGATAACACCCGAGCCCCCTGTCAAAGCGGTGAGTTCATGGCGTATTTTTCACTTTCTGTTTATGCATATTTATGTCCGTCTGTCTTTCTGTCTGTCTATCTGTCTGTCTGGATGTGCTCATGTCTGTGTGTCTGTCTCTATTTTTTGGATGTATATCTGTCTGTCTGTCTGGATACGTATATCTGTCTGGTGTATATCTGTCTATCTATCTGTCTGGATGTACATAAATCTATCCTTCTGTCTGGACATATATCTATATGTCATGTCCAGATGTATATCTGTCTGTCTGTCTGTTTGTCTGTCTTTCTCTCTGTCTGTCTGTGAGTCGGTTTCTTGATCAGTATGTCTCCATGTAACTGGGTTTTTTTTTCTCCGTGACTGCATGTCTTTTCCATTGATTTGTCAGATCATCTCTCTCTATGTGTGTGTCTGAATGTTCCTCTCTATCTGCCAGTATTTCTTTGTCTCTCTTTGTCCAGACGTCGGTGTTTGCTTTTTCCTTTTAGATCAAGGAAAGAGCACAATACTTCAAATTTCAATTTCAAAATGTATTTAATGTCTTCTAATTCTTTACACAGTAACGATTCAACATAAACAATAAATGCTATCAAGTCCTACCAACATAATAAATTGTTTATTTTAATTATAAAGAAGAATGTTGTAACACCAGGGAAAGAACATTGCATCTTTATTTCAACGTGACGTGACTATAATGTCAACGGAAACATTAAGATAATACTAATGGCATAACCAATCTTTGTAATATCAATGTTGAAATACATCTCTACATAAATCACAAAGATCCCTTACCATTTATATTATTATTATTATTATTATTATTATTATTATTATTATTATTATTATTATTATTATTATTATTATTATT
>JBCHJU010095344.1:0-10818 GCA_039654505.1 Plocamopherus imperialis | reverse complement strand
TTTTGTTTACTCGACAGGACACTTCGACATGGGAATGTAACTCCCTCTTTTTATGACATACAGCAACCCCTTTGATGTTGTGACCATTGTCCAACCATGGACTGTCACCCATCTCGCCCGGTCATATAGGCTAAATGGGCGTTTCGCCTAAATGGACGTTTGGCCTAATTGGACGTTTTCGCTGCTTCCCGAAGACCGTCTAATTAGGCGGTAACTACTGTATTGTCTGTGTTTGTGAGCAGAGCTTAAAATGGAGCACCCTTTGGCCCCTTTGATTATAGTGCAGGAAGAAACCTGTATTTGAAATAAAATAAAAAGAAGGAAAGATTGAATGTGAGACTCATGCTAATAACTACTCCATACTTTTCATCTGTCTCCACCAGTTTCAAATCATAGAACAGCACCTGGATGGTCTCCTGACTAAGCTGCCCACTTTTTCCGATGAATGCAGCAACGTCATTCAGAAAGCACAGGAAATCAGCTCTAGGTAAGAAGGGCTCAGGGTTTCTGATGCTTCTGGTGGATTTTTATTTTTTTTAATTTTGTAACTTTTCTGTTTCCACCTTAATTTGATGTTGAAATAAGGCATCCTCCTGCTACCAAGCTTTTGAATTTGTTCTGTTCTTGCATTATTCTTATCTCTGTTTGCACTCAGGATGAACACTGAAATAAAATGAGGCCATCATTTCTTGTCTTTTTTACATTTTTGTTTTTCACTCCCATATTTTATTTATTTGTCTTTTTTTTTTTTTTTTTGCAGTCGGCGTATGAATACTTTGACACTCCAGCGCCACACCCAGCTTCTGGAGATCTTGGAGATGCCCCAGCTGATGGACACCTGTGTTAGGAACGGCTACTACGAGGAGGCCCTGGAGCTGGCTGCTCACGTCAAGCGGCAGGAGAAGAAACACCCAAACATCCCCGTCATAGCTGTGCGTAAACAAAATATGCCATAGATTCTCACGAACAACGTGCCCTCGCTCATAATACTAGAACAACTAAGTTTTGGTCTCAAGCCTATGTAAAGCATATAATACTTACTTTTTCAGAAAAAGTAGGAGTATTAGGGAGCAAAAAATTACTATTATTAGTGTTAGTAGCAAATGATTTACAAAAGTCCGAAAAAAAAAACAAAAAAACACCACTATATGGTGAAAACAAATATACCCATCCTGACATATGGGCTGATTTAAGTCAAAGAGTCAAATTGTGCCCATGTCATGCTGATGATCAGGCTCATGTTCCAAATGGAGGTCAAAGCCTATTGCCCTGTCTTGTCCATGGAATCTTTTTTTCTTTTAACTAGCCTGTTGTCTCCCTTCCCTCAAAGTAATTATCTTTATTATTAGCTCATTGCCTCCCTTTGTCCAGGGAATTAGATTCTGTAGATTGTTGTCTCCCTTTGTCAAAGGAAGCCAATTGTCTTTAACTCATTGCAGGCGCGTCGGCCACGTGTGGCTGCTGACACTGTTGCAATTTTTTTTCTTATATATCCTAAGCGGTATTCCACTGCAAGAGGACAGAAAGCAAAATTGATCTATAATCTATCCATTACAGCATGATTTGTACACTTTTAGATGGTTTTTATCAACTTTTTATATGCTAAGTGACCGGACCGAAAATTGTAAACATTCCAGCACTAGGCCTAGATCTAGATACAATTATATATCTGTAGGTCTAGCGGATTGGGCTAGACAATGTGGATTTAGATTTTATAGATCTTGAATTTTCTGTCTTAGATCTAAATAATAAATACAACTGTTGAATTTTTGCAGTTTGTGGATGTAATATATATAGGACTAGGACGAAGAAAACACAATTGAAGCCATGTTGGCAAGCCAGTGTGAAACTCATTTATTTTCCGGCATAACTCAATGGATGTAACTCCCATAATTATGAAGAACTATACAAAGTAAAAACACAGTAGTTGTTTCTGGATATTACAGTGGAGTTTTAATTCATTATAATGAGGTATGTGACCATTGTTTAGGTATCAGAAAAAAAAAGTTTTTTTTTACAAAAACATAGATTTTTTACCAATTTATTGCACTACATCGACTTATTTCTTAACAATAAGACTTTCACACAGTATAAAGAAATAATTAAAAATTCCAAATAAAAAAACCCCATTCGCCTCTATCTTATACACAACATTAACAATGACTGTTGAAAAGAGGCAAAATCCATGCAATACCAATTACAGCCAGGTCGAAATAAGTGCACCTGCAATGAGTTAATATAAACTATTGCCTCCCCTTTGCCCAGGGAATAGTACAAGAAGTGAAAGCCTCTACCCAGCTGATGCTGAACCAACTCATCCAACAACTGAGGACCAACTTACAGCTTCCTGCCTGTCTCAGGGTCATTGGCTTCTTGCGGAGAATGGACGTTTTCACCGAGGCAGAACTGAGGATTAAGTTTCTTCAGGTAGAGTCTGATGTCTGTTGGTTCTACTTAGATGGATTATGTGGTAGAAGACAGCATTTTGCCCCATCCCCCATGATTCATAATGAAGCGTTTTATTTTTAAAAATTCAAAAGTGAAAAGAAAAATTGTTGGTTGTATGTGAAAACCTTTTTTCCAGGCTGACATCAAATTATCATAAGAGATTTGTTTGACAATTTTAAGCACAACGCTCTGAAAAAAATTGGTATCTGCAAAGTTGGATTTTAAAACTTTTGGATAGTCAATAAACCAATCGATTCAAACCCCAAATGTTGATGTTTACAAAAAAAATAAGCAAACTTAATTTTGATTATCATGTTTTTAAGTTCAATCATTTGAGACAGAATTTTAGCAATGTAACCCTGGCATTTAAGGGTTGAAGAAAAAAATAATCCAATGTATAAAATATCGACGAATAGAGATCATAAATTTTGGCTCTCACATTTTTAAAAATATTTTTAAATTTATTTATAAAATAGGGTGAAGTTTTCCAGGGACATTTTAGTATTGTGTATAAAATGACAAATTGAATCAGTCTTTGGTATCTTTTTCATTATAATACGATGTTGTTGTTTTTACTTTCAGGCCCGTGATTCCTGGTTTCAAAGTATCTTGGAAGCCATTCCCAAAGGAGATCGTAAGTCTCATTTATTCTCATTGGCCTTTATGATCACTTGGATTTAGGGATACTAAAAAACATAGCAAAGCAAATATGAAATTTGATAATCAAGAAAGGAAATGAAATGAAATGAAATTCCACTTTATTCATTCCCGAAGGGAAATTTTTCATTAAGTTTCTGACCGAAAACCTTGTGTCAGCCGTAGAGCAGCACCGCAAATGTAGGCAGTTAGTGTAAATAACATTGCCCAAGGCTTAAATCACGATGTCCTTGATGAGATTCGAACCACCAACCTTTTAGTTGTGAGTCCAAAGCATTAACCGCTGTGCCACTGACGATAAGGAACACAAAAGGAATACAAGTGACCTATTCTAGCTTTTTAACTGCCCATTTTGAGCAACTCCTGGATGAGTTCATTTATATGGTGCCATGTGGATTTGGATTCCGTTTGTTGTGAAGATATCACAAGATGAAGAAATATTGCTTTTAGTGCACACATTAGGACCTTAAAACCAAATCTCCTAAATATTATATTATATGCATGTTACAAAATCTGTCAATTAAGTCTGTATCTTGGGAGATTGATTTTCATGGGAAAGAACTCTAATAAGATTTGGCTACTTTAACATTAAAGTGGAGAATATAATAAAATATCCTGGCATATTCCCGTAATAAATACACAAAATGGCAGATTGCTACTGCATAAGACATTGATTCTGGGCTCCATTGTGATGTCTTTTTAGAGGAGAATCTTAATTTACAGGTTATTAAATGTCTGTATTAATGTTATTAACTATTTCTGAAGACTTCAATTTTTTCTGAAAAAGTTGGTGCGTATTATGCTCATGACATAGGCTTAAGACCAAAATTAGGTTGTTCTAATAGGGAATGTGCATTATGAACGAGGGTGCAGTATTTGTGAGTATATTATACAGTAGCTATTTCCTGGCACTTAACTTCAATTCCTCCTGGCAACTTGAGTTCACTTTCCTTTAAAAATGATTTTGATTCTCTTTTAATAGGAATATATTTTGATTTGACTTGCAACTTCCCAGGGTGACATGTCGGAGGGAGTCAATCCTGTACTTTGAAAGATAAAACTGTCTGATTCTAGGTTAAGTAAAGTTAACTAAGTGATGGACCTTGGGGGGGGGGGGGAATCTTACAGTGTGCCTAAAATGGTTTACAAGGCTTTTCTGTCTCCACCAGGACTGAATGGTCATTGATGCAGTCGATAACCATTATTTTAGAGAGGGCATGGGATTGCACTGCGACCGTTTTGGGCGGTTTAACTGTTACCCAGAGAAAGTAGTGGTTCTTCAAAGAGTTCATTGAATTAAAGCAAATCTCTGATTTGTTTTTTGGTCATAGTGTGCAGGTGGCCATTATTTTTGGAGAAGAGTTTTTCCAGGGGTTCTCCTTTAGTGTGATGAATCTTAGCATGCTAGTTTCATTTTGGCACAGTAAAATGGATCTGACACATTAGATCCAGAGAATTTCCATTGGCCCCTTAGAGAGTGATTACAAACTCAGAGGGTAGAATTTTTGATAGAAAACACTGAGACTTGAACCCGGTACAATGGCACTGAATTGCCTCACCTAGGGGTAGAAGAGTGCTCTTACTGATCAAGCCAATACACTCCCTAATGTGTCAAATCTATTTCATTGTGCTGTAATCAAGCCCCTTGCATCATACTTGTTTCACTTTGGCACAAGTCAGATTTAGGCTTTAAGTCAGTCAAGTGACAATAATATGTGGGCCTATGTCTGTCATAAGAAAAGGGAGTGTAGTACTTGTATACATTTTTGTATTTATCTTCAAATGTACCTCTTTCAGCATACACCCATATCACCAAGACGATCGAGTCCAGTCGAGTCCATCTCTTTGACATCATGACCCAGTTCAGGGCCATCTTCTCTGATGAAGACCCATTGGTCAGCACAGGAAAGGACGATGAGGTCAACGAGGCACTTTTGTTCCAGAGTTGGGTTCTGCAAAAGGTGATTTTTTTTTTTCTTTTTTTTTTTTTTTTTTTTTTAATTTTAGGGACACATTGGAAACAATCCACATTCAAAGTGGATTTACAGAGCACATATTACATAATAATTTTTGTCCTCTGAGAATATTTTGTCAAGTGTAGATTTGCAGCAGCGAATTTCGTTCATTGCAACAGGTTTGAGATGACAATATATATATATTTTTTTATGTAACTGGAACCTTGGCATTTTACTGAAGACTCAAAAAACTTGCCCATTTCTTTTTTTTCAAACCTTTTTAATTCATTGCTTTTTTTTTTTTCCTCGGCCTAAATATTTGACATACTTTGTATCTTTCCTTTTTCTTTTTCAGATCTCACAGTTTCTGACTACTCTTGAGACTGACCTTGATCAAGGGGTCGGAGGTCGTCTTGATGCCATTTTGGGGCAGTGCATGTATTTCGGACTGTCCTTCAGCCGAGTCGGGGCGGACTTCCGTGGGCTGCTGGCACCCATATTTGAGAGGGCGGCCCTCAAGTACTTTAAAAATTCACTGAAAGTGGCAAATAGAAAGTATGTTTTTGTTTCCTTTGTTTTTTCTCTTTGGCTCTTGTCTCATTTTGTTTTTGTACAGACATTTTTTTTTTTTTATCATTAGGTGTTGATAGTTAAAAAAAAGGAGAAAAAAATCTTCTGCTAGGTTGGATATTTTCAGAATGAGAATTATTTTAATGAAAGCGGAAATTTTGAATCTTCTACATTTTATGGGATGTTGGAAAATAATAACACTTAACAGCATTAAAAATACATCACCTTGCAAAAAGCCTAAAAAAAAGACAGAATCCCTTATAAATAAAAGGTAAAAAATTTATGTTCCAGGATTCTGGAAAGCAGAGATTGTAAATCTTCTAGAATTTGTGGGACCTTGAAAAATAATAATACAATAGACAGCATTAAAAATGCATTACTTTGCAAAAAGCCTAAAAAAGACAACAATCCCGTAAGAATAAAAGGTAAAAAAACTTGTGTTCATGGATTCTGTATCCATTTATTGATGAGAAATGGTTAGTATCATTGAGATTAGCCTTAAATGAGAAAAATCAAGTGGCGTTGATATCTCTGAGGTATAGTTTAAAAAGTGACAAAAAAATCATCCTTTCAATAGCAATTGTGCTGTCCCAGAGATGCAATACTGGGTGTCCCATAAAAATGCTCAGGGTGATATGGCTTATGGCACTTTGTAAATAGAAAATTTTATAACTTAGGTTTTCATGGCTGGACCAACTGATTGGAACTGGGTGCAATTGACTGGTCATAAAGTTCTGTACAAGAAACTTTGTTTTTTACAAAAAATGTGATAGATCCATATCACCATTTCCATTTTTCTTTTTGAAAATCATACTAAAATAAATTGATTTTCTTGTTATTAGTTTAGGTTTAGTATCATTATTTTTACTATTATTATTATTATTATTATTACTATCATTGTTATCATTATTTATTAGGTTTGAAGAAAACATGCAGTCCTACAATCTCCTTGGTCTCTCCACAACTGGTGGACTTCCATTTGGCATGGCGTCATCTCAGGTAAGACACACACGGCAAGGGCGGTGTTCTTTGGCTAGCATGTCTTCCTTATGTTCCCCGAGTTTTATTTGCAGTGTTCTGTGGCTAGCATGTCTTCCTTATGTTCCCCGAGTTTTATTTGACCATTTCAAGGCTGTAGTACAATAAGTCAGTGCACACACTCACATACACACATATACCCACACACACAGACATATCAAATGAAGTCAAATCAATTCAAGTATACTTCATTCATCCCCATTTGGAAAATTTATTTCAGAAATGTAAAAATATATATGCGTTTATATTATGGATATAAAGGGCAAGAGGTCAATGTGTAGCTGTACAATAGACTTACAATATTAAAATTAGTGTAGGTGTGATATACACAAACTAGAGGTATCTGAAGTTATAGAAAGAGGTTTGAATTTTTGCACGATATCAGGTTGCCAGATTTTTTCAGCAAAGAGGTATTTTAAGTGTTCCGAACGAAGTGTGAAGGATTTTCTTTTGGGGCTAAACAGGGCATTTTTGGCCATGGTCATTGCTTTGCTGGGACTTTAAGAATTTGGGAAGTCAGCTACAGGAAGCAAATCCTCCAATGTTATTTATTCTCAGTTGCTAGCTATGGATGCGAGGCATGGACATTCTCCAAGAAAATTAGAAAGTCAAGTCAAAGCATTTGAAAAGGGGTGCTTTCGCAGAATGATGAGAATATAATGGAAAGAACACCAGAATTGCGAGAATGTACTTGGAAATGCTAGTGTAAAAGAGAAATTGGTTGAAAATCACATTTAGAGAAAAGCAAGATACGCAAGGCACATAATATTAATAAGAGGCAACTCAGGATTCTTGATTCAGTTGGCACTGGGAATCAAAATTCAGGGAAAGAGAGGCAGAGAGAGGCAGAGAAGAACTGGAATGGATAATATAATATGAAGGAATTCAATTGTAACTAACAATGTATGGTGAGATGAGAGGTAGACCCAAGGATAGAGGACAATGGAGGGGTATGATTGCCACCCTTCACATCTAAAAATAGGCACCTGATGAGCTGAGTTTGAAGGAGTCTGGTGGTGCTTCAGATACTGGCATCCATGGCAACTTGTGAGATCTTGCGACTTCTTTTTTATTAAGCCTGCATTATGAATAAAGATAGAGATGATTTGTAGATACACTCAAAAATATTAATTTTAAAGAGATAACATACGTATTAAGCGACCTACATATATTATTATTTGAAATCATTGTTAAGTTTTTGTTAAAGACAACGGCTGTAGCACATCATTTTTATTTATCTACACACACACACACACACACATTGCACAATCAATTGAAATCAGACTATCAAGAGGGATGCTAAGCTAAATTTTTTTTGGTGAGTTCAAATTTTGTGAGAATGATGGCTGATATGGCCTGCTCTTTTCGAGTTTAATCACCGAGGGTTCTTTTGCATGCTCATGGTACTTCTTAGTTTATCGTCCATCTCCGATGGAACTAGGCACTTGTTTGTCCTGCCTACCACAAGACGAGTATGCAGAAAAAAAAAATTATTCAGATTTTAAGTCAAGCCTGCACAGCAAAGATTGAACCTATAACCTTTGGCTTAGTGGTGGAGTGTCCTAACCCTTGAGCTATCCATGCTCATAATGATGATGTCAAGACAACGTTTTGGCACTTACTCACATACATGTCTTCTTCATAAATATCCAAGTCCACCACTCTTTCCATCTCATAAAAAAGTAGTCCTTTCAAACCTATCAGCTCGTAGAGCTGAAGTTTATCTCTGTTTCCGTAGCATGAAGGGGACAGTGACAGATTCTATCATTTTCTGAATAGGATGCTAGTCTGTTGCAGAATATTTTCCAAGTCGAAGCTGTATCCATTTTCACCTGGGTCGTGTGAAGGAACAGGGGTAAATCTTGTCGCTTATGGAAAAAAAGCTCATGTTACTCAGTGGCTTTGAACCCGCTACCTCTTGGTCCACACTCTGGCACTCAGATGCGTTTAGTCATGCGGCCCCTTCGGCCATGTCCTTCTCATGCAAGTTTTTTGGCTTTTGTTTTTTTTCTATTTGAAAGGCAGTAAGGATATTATATGTATTGTAGCTTAGGATATGACTGTAAAATGACAGGTTTGTTTGTTTTTTACGTTTGTTTTTAACAAGGTCGTTGTTTCATTTTATTGTTAAATGTGTTAGTTTTGTCATCTGGTTTTGATGGAAGACCAGAGGCAGGGCTAGAAGCAGAAAATTCATTGGTTATCTGTTTTGTTTTTTTAGTGTAGACTTTGAACTTTCCCACTGAGGCATTTCATTATCATGTGCGATTCTAAATACTAATCATACCAAGTACTAATCACTTAACCTGCAGTCAATAGGAAATGCACTACCAAGGTCAAACATTGTTAGGAATTCAGATTATGCAGCTTATAATTATTATTATTATTATCATCCAGGCATGTGTGTATGAAATCATCTTCGTGAAACCAATCATAGAATATGGAGGAAGTGTATGGGGTACACTTTGTCAAAACCAAATAGAATGAGTTAGAGAACGTACGCAAAATGCAGGTAGATTTGTAACCAATAACTATACAGCGGGCCATACAAAAATAGACATAGATAAGTTACAGTGGATAACCCTCTAAGAACAAAGAGCTACAAATAAAGTAACTATTCTTTTCAAAATAATTCATGGACAAGCAATATTACCACTTGAGGAATTCAATATGAGAAATAGCCACACAGTATCTGGTGCTCAAACATTTACACTGCCTTCATCAAATGTAGATAGCCATTTATTCCTTTATATTCATATTTACCTAATACATTTAGATTGTGTAATTAATTCCCTACCAATATAAAGTACTGTAAAGATACGGAAGATTTGATTTTATTACCAAGCAGAAACTTAAATGTGCAACACATTCAATACATGAATAATAAAGTACTTTAGGCATGAAGACAAGAATACTCAGCTAGCTGAATTTGCCAGCTGTTATGAAGACTAAGACTGTATATTGTCATCAATAAGCTGGAAGGAGGGATGTAGGGCTGAATAGTGAAGAAAAGGTGGATGAAACGATTTTTTGGATGAAGGATCGGAGACTGGGAAGGAGGGATGAGTGATGTAGACGTGCCAATCCTCACAAAATTTGCTGGCAGGAGACTCATGATGGAAAAAATGACACTCCTTATACTCTCATGATTGTAATTCAGGTCTCACAAAATAAACCCCCAACAAACAAAAAAAAAAACCCAAAAACCCTAAAACAAACCCAGATAAACAGCAAAGCTGAATCTTGTGCTCTGCTAGGAAACTAGTTGAAAGCATCTCAGGCTTTGTGACAACACATGGTCAATTGTCATGTCCAAGTGATGTTGTTTACCCAAATGTCTTTATAGAATTAAACACAGGCACTTTAGTTAGACAAACTTTTAAATTATCAAGTAGTGAGCTAATTTATGCAAAATGGTGTCCAACTAAATGGAAGTCGCATCTCAATAATTTTTGCTGTAAATCTCACAAAAAATTCTCTCCGGTTGGAAAGTCGGGGAAGCAGGCAAGCCTGCTGATGTTTGGGTGAAAGAAAAAGGGATTGAAAGATGTAATGAATAGGTAGATGAAAATAAACAAAAGCAAAAAACAAAAACAAACCCCAAACTCACAGATGGGTATAAAAATCATATAATCAATAAGTGATGTCATGAAATCTATGATTTCCTTAGGAAAAAAAATAAAGCAGGGCTAAACTGTAGTTGTACTTTGGACTTGGCGTTGGTTATCTGCTGACTGTCAGGTCAAGAGCTCTCCATGTTACAGCTACAGCAGTGATAATCAGTTTTAGCCCCAAGGTCCATGCATTCACTGTATGTACTGTTTTTGTCCTGTGACTGCCATTGTCTTCTCTCATGTTCTCCCCCTTTTTTAACCCTGGTCATCTTCTTGCTAAATAATTTATTATGGTTCCTGTGTCTGTCAAGCTACCCTTTGGATCTTTCATGCTGCTTTGTCTTATTCTCCTCTTCCTCCTTCTTCTCCTTCCTCTCCTTCCTCTCCTTCCTCTCCTTCTCCTCCTCCTCCTGCTCCTCCTCCTCCTCCTCCTCCTCCTCCTCCTCCTTCTTGTTCTTGTTCTTGTTCTTCTTGTTCTTGTTCTTCTTCTTCTTCTTCTTCTTCTTCTTCTTCTTCTTCTTCTTCTTCTTCTTCTT
>JBCHJU010095122.1:0-10822 GCA_039654505.1 Plocamopherus imperialis | reverse complement strand
GGGGCACATTTTTGTAGGGAAGAAAGAGTAACCCAACTGCATTATGCTTTTGCCATTTTTCAAACACCTTTTTTCATATTAATGGAGCTTTGAAAACTTACTAGTCAATGTGGCAAGCCTCCTGAAAACATCCAATATGTTATATTAAACTTGACTTCATAATAATATAGTAAATGGTGCTTCTATGTTACCCCATTCTAGATGGGCTCAAAACACTTTACATTCCATTCATTTTTAAGATGAAACAAAGGACGTTATAATATATGTTACAATAAATAGTCAATAGACTCTTTATATCTAAAAAAGTCAATATTGAAACTTGATGCGGCAGTGGGCAATACAGTAAGGATTTGGCATGGGTGATAGCAGGTGATACAGTAAGGAAAGGTTAAATGCAACAAATTTCTAAAAAGCATTTTATCCCTCTATGGATTTTTAAAGAATCATTTAGATGCTATTTAGTTAAAGTCGTGAGATAATCTTAAAATGTTGTAATCATCAGATGAGTTTCTGTTTTGACATAATAAGGGAAGGGGCTTTGATTATAACTCGAAAACGTTAACAGACTAAATATGTTTGCCCGGCTTACACAACTTTTATCTGTGTCTATTCTAGGTTGCCACAATTTTAGCCAACATGGCCACAAGTCTTTCATGTCGTGAAACAATAAGATCCTGTGGGGGATTAGATCTTTTAGTAAACTTCCTTTATCAAAAGCCATCATTGCGGTCCAGTTGTGCGGAGCGATCTGCTTGTGAAAGAGTCCAACAGAAGGCTGCAATAGCTCTCATGCGTCTGAGTCAAGACACAGTCCACACCTTCAAAGTTATCCGCCAAAAAGGTAGGCCAGACACGTTCATAGAATAGCATGTGTGGGGAGTTTGGTGATTAATCGAAAACATTGAATTTGGAAATGAATATCAGGTGGGCTATGATTTTATGAAATGGTTACATCTGTCATTACATAATGTTTTAGTAAAGGTGTATACTTGAGTTTGTTTTTTTCAAAGACTGTAAATCAATTGAACTTAATTGTAGTAGAGCCAGATATCGCTATTTCTTTTCTTACTTTTGCATAATACAGTTGTTACCGCCTAATAGTCCAGTCCATGGGCAGCAGCAAAAACGGACTATTAGCCGGAACGGACTATTCACTAGTCACCGATCAGCTGACCATGCAACACATGTTGGGGATCAATTTATTTCTCTATCTACTCTTATCATCGGACGTGTGTGCATCAGGACACACTTTGTTAATTGTCATGTGCTTTTTTCAGGGTTTTTTTTTTTAGACAATCCGAATGCCTGGGGTCGAATGTCAACGGATACACATACATGTGATGCCTAATAAGCACTGACATAAAAGAGATTAGAACGGACTACCTCACACTACAATGGAACACTTATCGCGTCGTTGCGTAAGGCCCAGTCTGGATGACCAGATGCTTTGCACGCATTCAAAAGTGTTGTTAACGAGGAAAAGAAGGCGACACGTGATTGGCTAAGACTGCAACAGTCTGACCGTACTTGACGGACAGTGTGTTTGCGATGACGTCTTATTACATGTATACACATCCCCATGTCTATGCCAGACATTGTACATTGTTTTATTGCGGGGAGAGGACAAAAGGCAAGGCCATCTTTATGGTGTACCAAGATCGCCTTGCAATAGGCCATTCACTCTTTGACTTTGGGCCCATCCCGCCTCATAAAATGGGATAAATGGTGTTGGTAGATCTGGTATGTCTTGATAAAAGCTGACTATCAGCCGGAACTCGGGATTTCTGAGCAGCCTATTAGAGGGGCCATTTATATAGAACAAAATAACGTTTCCTCCAAAAAGCGGACTATTAGGCTGAACAGACAATAACCGGAGGACTAATAGGCGGTAACTACTGTACAGCATTTTTAATGGACATATTTGGATCCTTCTTTCATAAAAAGATATTGAAAAAAGACCCAAACCATTCCTTGTGCCTTGATTTAAATTGATCATGCTTTTGGATCATCTTCATCAACATCATGTGTATATATGGTTTAAAAAGAAGAAGATGCACATATTGAATGGTTAGGAAGAATACAGCGGAACCCGCATAAGTCGACATTGCTGGGACTTTCGAAATCACGTTGACTTAAAAGAATATCGACATAAAAGATTGCAGTAGATTTGAAAGGGAACAAGGGAAACTAAGATGTACAGTACCTTTTAGTTTACTCAATACTGTAATAGGCCTGGGGAAGCTCATGTGATGGGCTCGTGAAACACACAACACACACAAGACCTACACACGTTTTGTGGTCAGCATCTTTTCTTTGTTTCGCACTCTACTCTATAGCCTACTACAATATGATATTTATTTGATAAGAAAAACATTAGAACCAACCACCCGATGGCCTCGCCATTTCAAATCATGTCGACTTAAGCCGAAAGTTGACTTAAGAGACGTCGACTTATCTGGGTTCTACTGGGTTCTACTATATTGTTATACTCTTACGATAGAACATGCAACTTTACCGTCTTCACCATCTCGATATTTGCTTGTGTAATGAATGGTTTGTATTTATATCATTGTTGCACTCGTCTGCATAATTTAGAACATGTGATGTTAAAATCCCACTGGCCAGACCAAGCAGTGGTTTGTTTCCAATATATTTGCCTGGTTACCTATATATTGACTGAGTAAACTACTTGAATTAAAAAAACAAAAGCAAAAAATCTTTTACAGCCTCTAATTATAGGTCATGTTAGTTGACACTCTCAATATTGAATTCACTGCCCTTCCTTTGAAAATAGAAATGTCATGTACAGCAGACACAAGCATAATTTTCCTGCAGTCATAGCACCGTAAAAACCGGAGTGTAAGGCGCACCGGATGATAATCAGCACCCCCCCAATTTTTAAGAAAAGAGAGGAGACTTTTCGTTGTTTTCTTTGTTTTTTTGTTTGCTTGTTTTTGTTGATACTCTGGAAGTGATCTGATTACCTGGGTACTCATGATAGGGTAAAATCATGTCAACTTTTTTTTTTTTGTATTTAAGCACTCGACATCAGCTGCTAGTGAATGGTGAACTATTTATGACAGAGTAGACTATAACAAATTGGGTAGCATTGAGCGTTTCATTTGAAATCCAAACCACGAAAAATTCTTGGAAGTTTTAGAGTAGTTTCAGTTCTGTTTCCTAATTTAGCATTTTGTTTGAAATCGAAACTCTTAAACTTCCCAGATTTAGTTGTTTCCACCAAAGATTTTATCAAAATCTTTGGTTTCCACTCACTGAAGCGGGTACCGGTTACCCACCCCCTTTACCCGGATACCTGCTTTAACCCTATCACCTAAAGGTACCTGCGGGTTCCCGGGTACCTGTCCAGCACTACCCATTTATCATGTGATCTAGTTGGTTCATCCTCACTGTTGTCTAGATTGAATGACAAATGTATAGCTAATAGCCCTAACGAATTGACTTATCTTCACTTAAATCTAGATATCCAGAATTCTGATACACAAGTACTGTGACGATCCGTCTGTTTACTGGATTAACCTATACAGATGGCTACATCAGTTATCACGTGATCTAGCTCGTTCATCTTTGCGCAGCCTTCATGAACCTTGCTAGTATCTTGACTGAATGACAAATTTAGAGCCAATAACATAAATAAATCGACTTTACTTTACATAGATTAGGAAATCTGTGTTTGTGAAGTCTGTTTGAGAACACAAAAACCGCTAAGATACATTTTTTTCAGTGGATCAGCATGTGCAGACGACTATAATTAGACTTCGTTTCACAACCCGATGTTGGCATCACAAGTTTTATGTGCTTTTCGACACAAATCTACTTGAAGACAAATTTATTTTGAATTACTTTTTCCTATTTTCTTAGGATTTTTTTCATTAAAAAGTAATATTTTTTAGATCACTTCAAACTGAGGTACAAGATTTCAGAAAAAATCCTAGCATAATCCACACCGGATTATAAGCCACAGGACTGTTGGGCGAGGAAAAAAGTCACGGCTTACAATCGGGTTTTTATAGAAATAATAAACAAAATTTCTCTTAAGTATTTAGTTTTGCTCTTAAGTCCTTGTTATCATCATGAAAATCATGCTAATTTGTTTGCTGTTTCATTCACTGGTGAGCTTTTGCTTCATATCATTTGCGGTAAGTATTCAAATCACATTGAGGAGGGATGCTTAACCAGGAGCAGGAAGGGAGAGATGCAAGAAATTACGTAGTTATAGCGTTTTGTAGCAAATGTTTTGGGCCTTCATTTTTACAGGTATCCCAAGATTTGTAGAGTTGTGCCGTGATTCCCAAGCAAGAAATAACAGTGATGCCGTTTTAGTAGCTTGCTTGGTAAGCAGATATATGTTGTCTCATATTAGTTATATACCTTTGTAGATCAAATGTATTTTTCAAATAAATTAAATCTAGACAATTTTAGTAAAGCCCTGAATTATGTCTTGTATCTACTTTGTTAATATGATTATTATTGTTCTTCCCCTTGCTTCAGATTGTCGCATTTGCTTTATTTGCTAACTTACCTGAATTTACACTCATTTTGGGTTTTTTTTTATTTTAGTGACCTGTTTTCTTTGAATGCATTGCCGTGAATTGAATTGAATCTTTATTACCGCTTTGCCAGGAATTGTGCCTCATGGTCATTGGTTTCAAGGTCATTGATTCCTCATTCAATCTTGATAATAAATTAGTATTCTTGAGCATAAATGCTTGGGGTTGTTTTGAATGAGAAACCGACTATTTTTGTGAGGAAACCGGGTGGGCCCCGTGAAAAGAGGCCAGTGGTCTTGTAGATGGAAGAGGAAAGGGGGTATAACCTAGACTTTAAGGTGAAGTGTACCTAGACCCATCCTTTTACTAAACCTTGTATATGAATTTTACAAGAAGATATTTTCTCTTCCCAAGGCTGCTCTTCGCAAAATTTGTTCCCTGTATGGCAAGGATGGCATTTCACCTTTAGATGTTCAACAGCTGATCAACCCACAACTGATGGATTCCTTTCTCATGTGTTCTCATAGTGATGAAAACTTTGTTTAGTTGTATCGGCAGACAAGTTTCAATGCCTCAATTTCAAGCCGAGCTTTCGACTCCACATTTTATATTGTTTCTTTACTTCTTTTTCAAAATTCTGGTATGTATAAATTTTCAGGGTAATGAATCTTTTATAATGAAAATACTCTTTTTTATGTAGATTGATCTGCCTTTACATTATTTCGTCAATTTTTTTCCTAGATCAATCATGAACTGTAGACACTTGCTTATTCTTTTCTGGTCAGGGGTAAACCAAGAAAAACTTTTCGCATCGAATTCTCCTATGTAAGGCAGTCTTGGCAGAATTGAAAATATTCGGTGTTGTGTGTTGTATTTTATATCTCTTTATCAAACTGAAGGATTTCATGGTTTCTGTGGATTTTTTTTTTTTTTTCGTTGGGGGGGGGGGGGGTGGTTTGTTTTTTTGTGGGTTTTTTTTGGGTTTTTTTTTTTTCTTTTCTTTTCTATTTTATTTTTTAAAGAATACTTTTTTCGCATTTCCCCTTTTTTGCAAGTTTAGCAACAATGAATGCCCGCACTCAGTCTGATAATATAATTGATGTTGTTTATTAATATATTATATTTTCATTCCTGTATTCCACATTATTACTTTTTTATTTTAGATTGTTGAATTATTCTCCTCCACATGTCATTCATTATTTATTTTATTTATTTGCTTTACTTTACATTATGAAGGTTGTCATTATCAAGGCATACCTCAGTTTTACTCTTAAATTTTGAAATTTTGGTTGTGAAAAATATGCTCCAAGAAGGGTGGGTTTTTTGTTGGGGGGAGGAGGGTGATTTTGGGTTGGGTTTTTTTTTTTTATTGTTATTGCTCTCATTCTTTTTTTTTTTTTATTTGTTTGTTTGTTCTGTTGTCGTTGTTTCATTTTTGTTTTGTTTTTGTTTTTTTGTATGATTGTTTTTGTTGTCTCGTTGTTGCCTTTTTTTCTTTTGTGGGGGGGGGGGGGGGGGGGGTTGTCTTGGGTTTTTTTTTTTTTTTGTTGGGGTGTGTTTTTTTTTGCAGGGGAAGGAGAATCTCTCTTGATCTAACTTGGGAAGGTTTGGTTTGTTGGTTTATTCGTATTTGTTTTTAATTATTTGACTGCATCTTGAAAGTTTGAGATACTGTGCTGTTTTGGCACATTTTACAATGCATTATATTGAATGCCGTAGTGCTTGTTAAAAGCTCATGTATGATGTAAGTATGCTTGGAATTTTGTGAATGTTTTTCAGGAATGGTCACATAACAAAGGCCACATTTGGTTTACTATTTCTCCTGGTCTCCAGAATATGGCCTTCATTTCTCTAATCCATCCTCAGTTTTGGTTACCATCAGCTATGCTAAGCAAAAGGCATTTGGTGTGCTGTAAGGCTGGACTACACAGCCATCCTGTTGTTTGTTTTGGTTTTTTCTTACTTCAGTGTTCGATTCATTTTAAGAATGTGATTGTCTTTGCCGTTATATATATATTTTTTTTTTACCATAAAATGAATGTCATACATGTAAGCACAGTGCATTTATGATTTCTAATTCGTAGGATTTCTCAATATGGGTACAATTCACATGGCCAGCCTCGCTTTTATTTTCTACTTAAAGGTACACTGTGTCTTCTCCGGCTGGACAGAAGTCTTGTTTTAATGACATATATGAAAGGTGAAGGGCAAAACACTCAATGCTCAACCTTTCTGCCAGAAGCCTGTAACTGGAATTGAATTGAGTTAAAGTGTAAATGATTCGAGTGTTAAAATTGTTAAAATTAAGGCGCCTGAGCCTTAATTGGCTTCTGTTTTGGTCATTCATTTGCCTTCACTGCTGGAATTTTCAGAACTGTTGCTCAAGTTCTTCTTGTTCTTGAGAAAGACGTAAAATTTTCGCCATATTAATCCATTTATATATTTTATGTTTAAGTTCAAGATCTAGAGTAGTTTGCAGAGCTTTTCTTTGAATTTAATGTAGAGATTCATTTCCAAGATGTGGTATTATTAGCCATCCTGTTGTTTTTGTTTTGTTTGTTTTTTTCTTACTTCAGTGTTCGATTCATTTTTAAGAGTGTGATTGTCTTTGCCGTTATACTATTTTTTAAAACCATAAAATGAATGTCATGCATATAAGCAAAGTGCATTTATGATTTCAAATCCGTAGGAGTAGGATTATCAATATGGTTACATTCTTTTTATTTTGACGGTTGACAAGGCTTGCCATTATCTATATGTGAATCTGTATCTACGCATCACGAGTGTAATTCAATTGTAATACTTGTATGTACATTCCATTTAACACCTATCAATTCAAGTCCATCCTATGACTTGAAAGTTCCAAAAAATGTCCAACTGTCACTAAAGGCACAAATTCCTGTTCAAAAGCTCTTTTCCTCTTTTTCAGCTTTTGGCTTATTCATCTGTATTGACATTATATAATATAATGCATATCCCTGCGAATATCTTGAAAAGATAACCCTTGAATTTCAAGTATAATTCACATGCATTTATTCATAACATTAATGATATATCGTCGGGGTCATTCTCTTAATGTACAAAAACGAATTTTGGGAATTTCGCTTTTTCACACCAAAGTGGTCAATAGAAACGGGCACAACACAATTTAATTTTGATAAAAATGCTATGAGTGACTTTAAATAAAGTGTGAAAAAGGAAAAATCCGAAAATGTGTCATTATATGTTTAGAGAACTACACTGACAATAATGTATTTCTTTGTGCCATTAGAATTTTTCCATAAAATTTGCAAATAAGTCATGGAACAAAAGTACACAGCAGACTTACATGAAGTGCTACCCTTAACCTGTTGATGTGAAGTAGGATTACCAAACAATAGCAATGATTATCCAATGATCGCATTGATGGTCTTGTTGATGTAAAAACATTGCCATGATAATAATGCTGTTCTGTACAATAATAAGGCATGAGAATGAGTAAGTCATATGTGCATAGTAGGACTGGGCATGATTTCAATTCTAGAATCGGTTCGTCAGATTCCAAGTAAATAAATCATAAAGCCGGTTTTACATATTAGAACCATGAATGATTCTTTGGGCAAGGCAACAATTGTACCATTCTACCTGCTGAAGTTAGCTTCACTAATGGTCTGATTCTAATTCATTTTATGCAGTGGGTGTAATCAGCAAAGGTTTGGCCTACCGACAGGAAATGTTGACACATGTTAGAGGTATAACATGATCGTGGTGGTAGTGGGGAGGGGGGGGGAGGGGGGGGGATGAATAGGCTGATTCAATGCAAGACGAAAACTTGTTTGTCTATGCGAGGGGGGAGTGACACATTATGTGAGTCTAGTCCCTTGCCACTATAATGCTGAAGTCGACCCATAACAGGCCGATTCTTAGTTGTCACAAACTGTGAGCTGATTCAACTTTTAATAAGGTCAAGATCAGAATAGAACTGGAGTCGGTTCTAACAATTCCAATGCCCGAGAATCGTCGGATCGCTGATTCTAAGGGAAGGTTGGAATCGCCCAGCACAAAGGTATAAATCTAATTTACCATTTCTAAGTGGGTGAAATTGAAATGCTAGCACTCTACAGGTCTAATGGATGCCTTCTTGCAAGATGTGAAAGTCACTAATGATTTGTATTGATGTAATATCTATATGTAATGCATTTGAACATCAGTTTTAATGCATTTCATAATTCAGTAAAACTATACTGTATGGTTGTGTTTGAAACTACTAGAAGTTTCAAGTGTCAACGAATACTTTTTTTTTTTTTTCATGTCATTTAATTGCATGACTTTGGTGCCTACCAGTTTGCTTGTTGTTTTTGCTGCTTTTTTTCTCTTTGTTTTATTTTATTTTTGTTGTTTTTTGGGGTTTTTTTTTTTTTGGTTTTTACAGGTTTTGGGGATTGTTTTTGTGTGTTGGGGTGGGGGGGGTGGCAGGGGGGGGGAGGAGGTTTTTTTTTAATTATTTTTATTTTTCAAGAATATGTCAACTTAAATTATTTTGAAACATGTGAATTAATATTTTTATACAGCTTTGGTTGTTGAATTTTTCAAACTAAAAGCATTATTTTTGTTAAGTCCAAAATATATCAGGAATGTTGGTATAATTATAATGAAACTTGAGTGGTAATGTTTTTTACACTGCTCTGGTTGTTGAATATCTAAAAGCAGTATTTCGTTCAGTACTTAATGAATTATAGCCTTTAAGCTTGTTATTTTGTCTCTGTGTTATCTCCCTTATTTTGCATTTAGGTTTCACATTTATTTTAATCTATGAATTTAACTGAATGGTGCCTATGCCAATAAAATATATGACATTTAAAACTAATA
Organism: Plocamopherus imperialis; assembly: GCA_039654505.1. NCBI lineage: Eukaryota > Metazoa > Mollusca > Gastropoda > Nudibranchia > Polyceridae > Plocamopherus > Plocamopherus imperialis. The sequence goes on along the minus strand of JBCHJU010095122.1, from coordinate 1,463 downwards.
TTATTGGAGAAAGGGTAATTTTTTTCTTTTCTTTGGAGATTGAATATTTAAAAAGCATGCCGAAACATGAATATTTAAAAGGCTTGCCGAAACATTGCATCAAAGACAGAGACAAGGGTTACCACTATCAAAGTTGTAAAATTTCAAATAACCCAGGATTAAGAAGCAATAGCCCAACTCTTCCGGTCTTGAAAGTAAATATGCATTTATAATATAAGTATCTGAAGGCCCTTTGTCATCTTTTTAAAGGTGCTCATTTTTTGTTGTTGTTTCAAGCAAATCTGCTATCATTATTTTTAAGGGGACTGAATTCTCTACATGCATTTGAAAACATTGTTATCCAGGTCTAATTTGATTTGCATTGGTCTAAATTTAAATGTCCAAGGAGCATAAAATTAGTTTCTGAAGAATTTTAGTCAATTTTGCTCATTCATTCGTTTTTTGCATCTTGGTCCTAATGATGATGAAAAAGCAACTTGTCGAGAGCCCTCAGTTTGATTGTCATAAGAAAAACAAACCTCCAATGTTTTTTTTAAAATGTGGTAGTTTATAAAAAAAAGGCTGGTAAAAAATATAGTAATATTTTTATATGATGATGTTTCAATCATTGAAAGTATTCCCACCTCCCATTATTTTATTGTTTTTTTATAAATTTGTGCTTAGCCAAAACATCTTGTCTTGTTATAAAACTGACACTAAATCAAATCACAATATTCTTGTAGGAATATGCCTCCTTTGTTGTTTTACTCCAAAACTGACGTTTCATTTCAATATTTTGAGTAAATAAATCTAAATGTTTTATTTTTGATGCTCATAAGGAATTGATTATCCGGTATGATTAAGAAAGCATATGCCAAAATGGTTACACAAACCACAAATGTTGTTAAGTGTGGTAGTTCATACAAAGGACTTCTAAAAATTATAGAAATATTTTTATATTATGATGTTTCAATTATTGAAAGTATTCCCATTTCCCAGTATTGGAATTTATTTATTGTATAAACTTGTACAGAATTTTTTTTCCAAGGCACTTCGAAAATCTCTCTTATTTTGCCGATCTTGCCAATTTTGCAGGCAAAGAAGTTCGAGATAGCACTTTAACTGACGTTTTTATTTTTAATAAATGTAGCAATGATGCTTGGGACAAAAATTATGACACCCAGATTATAATAAATAATATATTATATAAGAAATAGATTGATATATTATAATTATATATGATTATTTTCCAGACCTTAGGCCTAGATTTAGTTCTAGCAAATTGAGTGCAAAAGTTCCTGCAGAAATTAGAATTTGACTTTTTTTTTTCTTTTTCAAAAATTTCTATTTAAAAAAGTACTGCAGACATTTTAATAATTTAGTGGTCACAGTGGTGCAATCGGTTGTGCTTTGGGCTGACAACCAAAAGGTTGGAGGTTCGAATCCTGTGCGGGACATTGTGATTTAACCCTTGGGCAAGGTTA
>JBCHJU010095012.1:0-10822 GCA_039654505.1 Plocamopherus imperialis | reverse complement strand
TAGTTGGTGACCCCTTGTAAAGCGTTTTGAACACATTGAGGGGATTTTGCGCTATGTAAAAGTTTTTTTTTTTTTTTTTTTTTTTTTTTTTTTTTTTAAAGATAGACACGACACGAAAATAACAGACATTGAAACACAGTATATAACATTAAGACAAAAATGGTCATGGGCAAGACACATATCTAGAAGAGAGGACAAAAGATGGAGCAGGAAATGTACTGCATGGAAACCAGATGGAGGTAGGAGAACAAAATGAAAACCACTCAAAAGATGAAAGGAGAACTTTGGACTGAGAGAGCAGAAGACAGACTATTGTAAGGCACCGGTGAAGGGCCACATCCAACAATGGATGGATGGACTCAGCTCAAAGCGGCCTAGATACATGTACCGGGCAGCTAAAAACGAGGCTTGTGCGGCATGGTAGTGTAGTAGACAGTTCACTTACCAACCGTGAGGTCCTAGGTTTGAATCCCACAGGGGACGAAGAGAAATTGAATCGTTGGGAGAGGCAAGAAAATTGTACCAAGTAAAGCTTTTGATCATATCAAGTGGAGATTGCGCTAAAAATAAACTCTCCAGCTCCCCTCCTCTCAACCCCCCCCCCTTTTTCCCCTTGTTGGATAGACTATCCAAATCAGTCCTTGGGTATCTTCCACTACTGGATTACGATTGGCTGGTTTCGCTATGGAAATTTTTACCGTTCAAGCCAACGCCCAATAATTTCCTCTGACTGACCACGATTGTAGATGTCAGCAGTGTCCAAAAAGTTCCCCCCAAGCTCCACGAAGCGGTTGATGAGTTCGTGGGCTGTATGTTCATCGCACTGTTTTGGGGTTTCGTCCTGAAAACATATTTATAAAAAAATAAAAAGTAACAATAAATTTTAAAAAAGAAACAAAAAACACGCCCTAAAAACAAATCGATCATGCGCGTTTGAATTAAAAGAATCTTACTTAAATACAACATGGGTAAAATTGCGCTTTCGTCTAGTAGTTCCATCACTCCAGCATATTAGACACACCCATCACTCCAGCATATTAGACACGCCCATCCCTCCAGCAAATTAGACACGCCAATCACTCCAGCATATAAGACACGCCCATCACTCCAGCATATTAGACACGCCCATTACTCCAGCATATTAGACACGCCCATCACTCCAGCATATTAGACACGCCCATCCCTCCAGCAAATTAGACACACCCATCACTCCAGCATATAAGACACGCCCATCACTCCAGCATAATAGACACGCCCATCACTCCAGCATATTAGACACGCCCATCCCTCCAGCATATTAGATACGCCCATCACTCCAGCATACAGACAAGATCCTACACTGCCCGTAGGGTAGAACGTTTCTATATATTCTTGGGTAGGGTGAGAAAATGTGAAGAACTTTTTCCACGAACTCAACATCGCGCCCGTCACCGGGACTCGATCGTTTTGCTCGAGTGCCTACCGACTACATTACAATGCCAGACAAAAAGTAAATAATGCTTGCATCAGTCCCTGCTATTTTTATGTTTCAAGTACCACAAAGGACATCTTGACAAACTAAAAACAATACAAAAGGCCATGGAAAGAAAAATAATGAATATTATGATTACCGATAGAATACTTATTTCTTAACCAATTTGGCTCGAATTTGGAATGTGGACTCCTTTAGGGCTCTAGAAGTGCCTTTGTCTATTGAGATAACCATTAATTAAGGAGTAATTAATTTTTGGAATTTACTGAAAAATTGACTTGATTCGTTTTCGAGATCGGCCTCCATCTTTTTAAATCAACACGATATACGGTTTTCAAATCGAAACACAAGACGATATCCGGTTTTCAAATCGAAACTACCGGCGGCATTGGAATCTAAGCTATCATTATTATCAAGTCAAGTCGTTAGGTTCTTTCTAGATCTAAATTCTAAATCTAAAGATGAAAATCGAGGAAAATCCGTAGAGGTAATCTGTTTAATCATGCCATTTCCCGGCCTGTTCATTGAACGGGTTTATTGACTAGTATATATATCCTACGAAAACTCTTGCTAACAAATACCCAGCCATATAGAGGGACCACATTAACCTCAGATCATAAGCTAGTCAAGGCCAGCTTTAATATTTGAATCACATGAACTGTGGAAAAGCACAATTTAAGTCTGAAGGGTGACAAAAAGAAATACTTCCCGACTAATCATGCACCCAAATAAAAACGGAAAATTATCATGTGTATGTTGCAAGTCACATTAACAACTCTGAAATACATGCATTTGAAAGTGAACAAAACCTATGGGAGAGTGTAAAAAAAAATGAATTGCACTCAGCAGCAAAAGAAAATATAGAGGACAAAGCACAAAAAAACAAACAACAAAATGCAATGGGAGCCTGAAATTGAAATAAAGAGTCTCTCTCAAGGATCCAGAAAAAAAACTCGAGGCTAGAAATTCAAAATGTCAGACTCACAGTAACCTCAGCAAACTACATCTTACACATATAATAATAATAAACAAAAGGCCCTTGAGATCAGAAATAAAGAACTAAACACACTCCTACAAGACATAGACATATCTAGCAGCGACAGTGGAATGTTCAAAGCTGTGGAAGTCTTACAAAAGCCATTTGAAAACCCAAAAGTGGAAAATGAAAGGTGCATGAAGGTCATAAATCCAAACGAAAATGTAGACATCACATCAAATTATTTTGAAAACAAATTCAGATACATGACAGCAAAAGACCATCAGAGGCTAGGGAACAAAGGCCACTAATTATATCAAAAGAAGTATCGTAAGGACTAGCATTAACAAACTTAACAACAGAAATTGCACCAGGCAAAGATGAAATTGCTGGAGAACTCAAATATACATGGGTGCCCAATATTAAATATTAGGCGAAGCCATGTCATTCTACTTTGTTGATCTGGGACTTAAGTATAGTATAAAGGACGTCCAGTCACCACACTAGCAATAACGTTCAATAACTATTTTAAAAGAGTGCCAAATAGTATCATGCGAACGTCTCAATAACATCAGAAATATTGTAATGAACAGAGATAGGTGGAGGCTGTTCTGAACAGAAATCAAGAAAGACTGCTTGGTAGGTTGACCCCAGTAGCAGATGTCATGAAGTCAGTGAATCAAATATTATTTTCTCATAATTTTTTTTTTTTTAGATAGTTTTGACAAATGATCACAGTTTATATTTTAACCAATAACATAGCCAGTATGTCTAAATTCTGTCTGGGGGTGGATATGGGAGAAAGTGAAATTGAGAATCTAAAACTGTTTTTAGGACAGAGTATCATTGCTAAAAAAAAATTTTAAAAGATCAGCGGTCATACCATTAAACAATGATGGTCAGTGAATTAAGCGAGGGATCCACAAGGCATGAGTCATATTCCATACAGCATAAGGAATAAAAAAAAACATGTAATAAATAAATCAATATTCTCTGTTATAGACTGCAAGCTGTACTTTCATTGTACTTTTGCCCTTCAGGTTTTAAAGTGAGAAGGAAAAATGAAAAGGTAATTCCTTGAGGGTTAGTCTTCTTAAATAGATCATCACAGCAAATCAAAACATACTTTGAAATCATGGGTATAAAACGTCATATGCACCCAAAATTATTAACTTTGTAAAAATGTAATTAAATTGTCTGCGCAAGCAGATATTCATGACAAAAAAAGAAAACAAGAAATGTTTGCACACAACCCACCCACCCACCCACCCCAAAAAAGAACCAAACAAAAAAAACAAAAAACAAAAAAGACAAAAAACAAACAATCCCCAAATCCCTAAATAAACTGTTCCCATGCATAATTACATTAGTTATTAATATTATGGCTTCAGTTTGACATTGCGTAATGAAAGAGCAAACATAGATTGCACAGAGGATGACGATGTTATTAAAGATTGAAGGGAATTTATAAACGGTATCACAGAGAGTGACTTTTGTTTGGGAATGGTTGCTCATATCGAAAAAAAATTTTCTACACATAGATACATTTAAAAATAACACGCATGCACACGCTCACACACACACACACACACACTCATACATGAAAGAAAAATGATACATTATAAATATGAAAACATGAAGGAACATTGGTGCTATAAATGTATTAACAGTTTGAACAACAGATGAAAAACATACTGTACCAATATGAAAAAATAATGATTCTAACAAAGAAAATCAGAGTTGAAAACATAATAGAATTAAAAGAAGAGGTGCAACCAAAACTTGTCAACTGAATTAATCGTTTTGGTAAACTTTTAAATTTTATGATTGCATAATTATTTGGCCTAGCCTGCCAAAGGCAAGCAAAGAGATGAAAAGTCATAACCCATAGGAATACAGTATTGCCCGCCTAACATCCCGCCCCGCCTTACATCCCACTTTTCCTGTTTAACAGAATTTTCTCTAAATAAATTTGCCACCGAACACCCCATCCCATCCACCTAAGATCGGACATTTTGAGAAAGGAAGGAGGGTATTTCAACCGATTACGTGAGCAGTGGAGAATTTTACTTCCTCACAATTGCTTTTGTCTCAGTCAAATTCATTCATATGGTTGTTGCTAGCCAAATGGACACAAATTACATGTGTCTGGTTGACCATGTCTAGGCAAGGTGTGACTACAACTACAAGACGCTATCCAGACCTCTAGATTATGCAAGGAGAGAACAATGGCTGTTCTTAGATCATGCCTGGGGCCCTGTCATTGGTGTGTTTATTGTCTTGCATCGCTGAGTCAGGACGGTGTAATCATATGGAGTGATGCATGCTTACTCCATTTTCACTAAAGACCATACATACTAGATGAATTCTTATTGGTTTGTAGTACAATTGACAGCTTGAAAGGGAGTGGACCACTTTAAGAGTCAGAGGTAACATATAAACGCACCCTCTCCTCAGTCCTTTTACAAGGTGATAGGCAAAGCAATGAGATTTTTCATGGTTGAAAAGACGAAAAACTAAATCATGCCCATTAGAATCTACTGTGATCACGTCGTTTTGGGGTCTTACTGTCCACTGGATGTCAATGGGATGATTATGTAACATAGTATGGCGTTGCCTCCAAAGTGGCCAAGATCCCGGTCTGCGTGACATCCCACTTTTTCATTTTCTCCAGGGGTGGGATGGTAGGTGGTCACTACCGTATTTGAAAACAAATAAAAATCACACAAAAAAACCAAAACAAGACAAATAAAACAAAAAAGTGACCGTATTCATTGCCTACAATGAATACTTTTCATTCTTTGTTCTAGTTCTATATTTTGGGTCTTCAACAAGAGAATGGGAATATATGTACTGAGAAAGTATCTAGGATTCATGCAAACTTTCATGGTTTTGTGGGGGAAATAACTAAAAATATAAATAAATTAATCTGAAAGATAAGCGATGATAAGGAAAAAATTAAAGAGTTTTAGTCCCTATCGCAAATCAAAATACATTCTAAAACTATTCCTTAAATAACAATTGCATTTTTTTTCTTTTTAACAAGCTCTATTTAGAACAAAGTGTTTGAAATTTATTACTTAAAGCCAGCTAACAATACTGCCAAAAAGAAAAAAAAATCAAACAAAACACATCTCTAATAAAAAATGTTTCTAAACTTAAAAAAAAAAATGTTTCTAAACTTAAAAAAGAAAACAAGAACAAGAACTTTAAAAACAAAGTAAATCTACCTAACATTAACATTGATTGATCTACATTAATTGATAATGAGTATTAGCCAAACATTTAGATCTAGGTGGAACAATGCAATTTAAAAGCATTCCCCACATTACGTATAGACATGAAAGCTTCTTATATAAGAGTTTCTTAAATATGAGCCTTAGGCAAGGACTGTGTATTATTTACAAGAATGAACAAAGCCAGATTCTTGACTTTACAAGCAGAGATGATTGTCAGAGAGGAATTCCCAATCTATTCTTGCATTTGACCTTTACTTTGAAATTATGCCAGGTTGATGCTCAGCATAGCACGATTCAAATGACATGCTTTTCACAAAATTGTAGGGAGTTAAAAATAACAATGACTGAATAACGTATCAACAGATACTAATTGATAATTGGGTAAAAATTACTATCCACAAGTTCTTGAAAGCTGTTCCGATCCATGAGATTTGTTTGGATTGCAATCAAATTTGTTGGGATTGATATCTTATTTCCAAAAGAATGGCACGATTTCATTGTGATCATTTAGATTATTTATTTATTCTTTAGATTTAGATTTAAATATTCATAAATGCCAGATAAAATGTACAGGGACTACCATAAAAAAAAGTGTGTCACTCCAAAATGGCATAAAATAGCTGGTACAGTGGAGTCCGCTTAAGATAAACTGCTTGGGGACCGATCCAGCAGCTTATCTTAAGTGAACACACACACCCTACATAGGCTGCCTTCAGCCGAGGTGTTGGCTTAGCATCTTCAGAGGTCATAATATCGTACAAAAATCTAAAATAAGCCTACAACTACAACTACAATGTACAGTTTGACTCCTATTGCAGAGCATGAAGTGGACAACCACATTACGGATGTATGCCTGTGGTACATTTTTGTAACTGTAGAGTTTATCTTAAGTGGACCGAGGGTCAATGGCATTTATCATAGTTGGTATTAACCATACTTTCATTAGTAATGGCAAAGAAAATTGGGTCCAATGAAAAAGTTTATATTAACCGAAAGTTATTCTTAAGCGGACTCCACAGTATATGACAAAAATGAAAAACTGAAAAATCGAGTTCAGCAGTAAGTGACTCTCCCTGTCCTCTCTGCATAAGGCCCAGACTAACCACCCAGGCATAGATCTAATCATTGGGCAACATCTATGAAACATGCAAATGAGAGGAGCAGGCCGTGACGTGTATAGATTTAAGCTAGATACCTAGCTCTAGCCCTGTAACTCAAAACTGTTTAGCACTTAAACTCTCTGCCCCCACTTTCTTCATTGGGTTTTACTTTTTCTAATGGGTCTTCTCATAATCAAATGTTTTTACCCAATAGCCTCCCTCTGACGAGACACAAGACTGAACAAATACCTATTGAAAAAATACACTAACTGAATGGTAACCTCACAACCTTTACACCATGAATATGGTTAATGCCCGAAAAAACTGCAACAATTTACACGTTTTTCCCAATCCAAAGGTAGTGACTTCTAACTTTAAGTGGGTACCATTGTATACTGAATTTTTAAAAATGCACTGATAAAGTGACAACTGGCAATTGCAGGCAAACAATGACAGTTTCTTAAGCCAGAGAGAAAAATAAACAAAGCATAAGAAAAGAAAAAAACTTTCCTCTTTTCACAACAGGATGAATAAATTATGGGCAACTGATACTTCCTGAAAAGACAATTCTGCAACAAGTCAGTGCTGAGGCAGTCGTAAATTTCGATTCATTTACAGTCTCAGAGTGATATAGATGTGTAGGACATGAGAAATCAAAGCAGACCGAAATGTATGTGAAGATATTCCAACATTTGTCTAAATCAGTACCCTGAAATACTACATATTGAATCATATAAATAACAAAAACATTAAGGCCATAGAACATCAAAAGGAATAATTTGTGTGTAATCTCAGAATTTTGTTTCTCAAAAGGAACATCACTGGTGGTCTTCACTATTTCTTTCACTTTCACTTTCAGCCATCTCTGACAAACCCTCATCTTGGCTGACTTGCTCTTCTGACTCCACTTGCTCCACTGCTTTGTTAGGTTGACGCCAGCTGCTGAACCAGGTTGAGACGGCAGATTTGGCAGATGTCAAGGCTCCACCTAAAATAAAACAATACGTGTAAGCTCTTTTGTATTACTATAAATATTGGAATGTATGTTTTCGCTCTCACTGCTGTGTAAAAGCATAAAGTAAAAATAATACACTATGATGATGATGTCTGGCGACACATTCCAAAGATGCTTGCCAAACCGCGCTCTAACACAGGCAATGTCAATCTTCATCGGGCCTATGCATTAGTGTCGTTATACGTCTCCATGCATCTCTGTCCTGTGTGAGGGATCTTCAAACTGCCAGGTCTTGAGTTGACTTTAATTGTGCAGGTAATGATGGACATTGCTGACTTGTAATAAACTATGATAAACAAAATAACACGACTGAGGATTGATAGATGATGCAGCTTTTATGAACTCTTTTTCATTATTAAAATCTTTGATGAATGCCCAAAAAAAGGTCAAGAAAGAAAATAAAAACAAACAAAAATAAAAAAAAAAATAAAAAATACAAACCTTGAATAAAACAAAAAGTAAAACTCGAAAATAAAAATATAATGAAAGGTACTTTAAAGAAGAGATAAAAACAAAAAAAGGTGAAAATGAATAGCTCCAATCACACAAGAATCCTTTAAATCTACCTCTATTTAATAGGATAACAAGTCACAAAACTGTAAAAAAAAGGTCTTTTCTCAAATACACCTAGATGGCTCAAACGAAGGTGCAGTCTCCTTTCTTGGCGAAGTGATGTATTACTGCTGAAATAACAAACCTTCACATTTTAATTTTTCTTACATATCAAAAGAACCGTCTCCTGTTTACCATGGACAGCAATTTATTCTATCGAATATAACAGATGCTGATGTAATTGATTGAAAAAAAGAATGCTCACCCACAGCTTTCCCTGTTTGCATGACATATTTTCCTGTTTGTACCACAGCAGCATTGATTTTGCGACCACGTTCAGAGTTTTGCATTGTGCTGAAATCAGCAAAAAAATAAAATACTGAGATATGCTTGGCTTGGTCACAAACACACAGGACGGCAAAAGAGAGTTTTGAGCATGTTCAAACACTCATAATTAGGCTGTGACCTCAAAATACAAAAAAACGAAGAGAAAGGTGAAGAAGAAGAAAAATACCCAAAAATAGAATAAAAAGGAGTAAAAAGTAAAAAGTCAGTGGAGTTTAGGACAATTAGGCATACCTAAAAACAAAAACAATACTTAAATAAGTCCAATCAATCATTTCTGTCTGAATTTTGACAAAGAACAGCTAGAATGATTGATGAAGTGTTTAGGGCCACATCTCATTTTTCATGCATCAGGTCAGGGTATATATATTGTCAGTCATCTCACGAAGTGTTATATCTGCAAAATTGCCATTTTACACTACAGAGGTCTAAAGCTTTGGCTTTTGCTAAATATGCTGCAACAAGACGATATCACAACTCAAATACTAATGGAGATATGGCTTTGGCGTTTTGAGTGAATGTAGATCTCATCACATTTAACAGCATGCTCTAAATAACTCAATATCACCGAAATTGCAGATGCAACATTTCATGAGATGACCAACGATATATAATGTATCTTTTGAGTTTTTTTACTTACTGATTGAACCTTACTCTGACATCGGCCATGCTTAAATTGCCTTGAAATGGATGTCTGTAAAGTAATAAATACATTTGTAATGTAATAAATCCTCTTTTTGACATGTCAGGAATGCAATATATTGTTTTACTAAGTACATCCTGCACGTTAGCATATTTTAGACTCATCAAAATACACAAATCACTTTAAAAAAACACAAAGAAACAAAAAAAAAAACTACATTCTTGAAGGCAGCATAGAAAGAGAAAGATCAAGAGTGAGACAATGAACAACATGGCCAATTAGCATCAAGGAGTGACCATCATCCCCCATGACAAAGTGAACCAGAGGCACTGAGACAGTGATGGCACGCACCACGAGTAGACCAGACTATAAATAAAATTCATGCTCATTTGTAAGTGAAGTGAAACATTGATAATGAAATAAAAAGATATTGAAGCCAAATCTGATTAGATTTAAGGAAATAATCAAACACAGCAGCAATGATGCATACTATTAATTTTATTTACAAAGCGAATTCAGCACATGGGAGGCAGCGTTTTCACTGCTCTGATATTCCATGATTTGCTTGATTTAAGTTAGACTTTTTTATGTCAACCACCTTTATTTAACCTCTGTAAAGCGCTTTGAGCACTTCCTTCAGACATGAGAAAGCGCTATCAAAATACTATATACATTGCAATGAACAGCTTTATGATGAAAGTAAAATGAATAAAGATAGTGAAAGGCTTACCAGTTTTACATTCTACTTCCATCCTACCAATAAAACTTTTGTCTACTAAATGATTCCACTAAAATATGCTTCAAAAAATAAATTAAAAAAACAAAAAACAAAAAAAAACCAAGAAACAACAAAAAAATAAACCCGAACTCTTTCATGGGGACTAAAAGAGCATGACAGACAAGGATATGGCACAACTGAGCACACTACACCTACCCAGGTGGAGTGTTTTCTATTTCAGGGTGTGGTTCCGATTGCCAGTAGCGGTAATTGTATGTTGTCTTCCAAGCAGAAATAAACGATGAACCAAAATCTTCCAACAAATGAGGATCTTGAGAATAGAAATGAAAACAGGTCAGCTAATGTTAACTCACTGGAAACGTTTCACGAAACATTTGCAAGCACGAGTTTTTACCTGAGAGGCGCTTCACGCACCCCCTGCGAGCACGAGTATCGATTTTTTTGCTTCGCGGAGCGAGCTCGCAAACGCTGCGCGCACTGTCTCTTACGGTCTAGTCACCTCTCATTTCCTTTCGTGCGAAGTATCGGATTCGGCCGGTAACTTTTTGAGTTATACGTTAGGAAGTGAAGCGTGTTATGGTTCGTTCTACTTTCGTTTTTCAGTCCGTGTGACGTGAGCGTGCTCAACACTTCGCTAGCACAATGTCAACGCAAAGAACGAACCTTTTTGAGGCATTTGAGGACTTCAATAGTCCTTATAGCTCTGACACAGATTTATCTGACTATCAAGACCCAGATTTCA
>JBCHJU010094901.1:0-10823 GCA_039654505.1 Plocamopherus imperialis | reverse complement strand
GGGTCCTAAAATTAGTCTGGCCTCTACCCTCTGACCTGTCCAGCTTGGGTGACCCTACCAGGAACAAAAGCTCCTGCTGACATAGCTCTTTGGGTCAATGAGGCACGCAAGCCACCACACCACAGCAAGGGAAGGACATCGTGGTGGGGAAGTAATGTCAAAGAGCATAATTACATGTACAATGTACATTATACCAGAGCATAATTTTGTATACGAGTACGAGCGGCACTTGGTAACTATGAGAATAGTGTTAAACAGAGAAATATTATTCAAATGATCAAAGCTGCCTTTCAACAGACCAGAGCAAAGGTACCGTATCATTCAATGTATCAACCCTTACCAATGATGTGTACTAAGAAGAGAATTGATTCATCTTCTGATCAGAAAGTTCAAGTGTTTTCTTAACAATTTTTAAGTTACTCATGTAGTTTTCGTTTATATTTTAAGTTATTCACTTGTGTTTTACTGTCTCTCCTAAAAAATGATTGCCTATATCAGACATGCTGTATTTTACATGTTAAATATTTAATCATATTTAATAAATATGTGAATTTAAAAATCATAACTTACAAAGTAGGCTAATAATCAGATAAATTATAACATTTTTGACTTGGATATTGCACATACATTGTTAAATAGCCTAAAAAGTACAAATCTCTATGATTTATATTGTCAGACATCATCTGTAATTATCTGGACTTTATCCTATTTCAGTTCATGTACAGCCTAGTCTCGCGAATCCGGAATTTGCAAATCCGACTGGCCAAGAACGGCATTTCGTTGTTCTTATTCAGGAAATCTTGAGTCTGCATCTGAACGCTAGATTTGGGGACAGATCGCTGTTTTTGCTTCGCTAATCCCAAACTTTTTCTCCCCATCAAAGGCAATTGACCAGATTTACCTTGATAGATATATACATGTATCTGGTTTTAATTTTCCTAGTCACCTGGTGATTTATAGACACCGCATTTTGCGCCCTTTTTCAGAGCTATTCAGATGGTGGCGCATTGCGGACCTGTTCATTACAGCGCAAACTGTCCATGGCACATCCACTTGCTGACATTGCGCTTTCATGAATCTTATCTTATAACATCTCATCTCCTCTGAACATCTCCTGACCAGCGAATTGTTTTCATACCTATCATGAAGTGAGCTAGAGCTAGTTGGCAAACACCAGCTTATCTCAAAACTGAGGAACTTTTCCCACTTTCAAGTGGTGAGACAACAAAGCCAACACTGTATGGCTTCTTCATTGTCCATTTGCAATCCACGCACAAGTGTCGTCATACCATTGTGATGGGTGATTAAAGCAAACTTTTGAATGAATGGATCTCTTCATGGCCCTGCTTCACGGACACACCCTGGGGTAGGACTGGGTAAAATTCTGAACATACGGTCCAATTGTTTCTCATGCATTGGTCATCTGTCAGTCATACTGATTTCAACTCCACTCCTTTTCAGCAAATGGCTTTCAAACAGTTAATTTTTAGTAGGTGTTCGATTCCACCAGTCACATTGTCTGGTTGGTAATCATGATCAGTAACGGCACTACAAGACAGAAAATCTTGCTATAAACTCTACAGGGGTTTCATGAGTAGAACCAAAAGGATGTCATAAACATCCTTCATCCTTCATACCCCATGATAGCCCTGGAATACTGGGACAGTTACATCATTGTCACCGATTCAGTAATCCAGAAAATTCAGTCATCCTAAAAATTGCTACGAACAGAAGGGTTTGATCAGTGAGATTGAACTGTATACATAATATCTTTTATGCCTTTCTGTGCCTTTATTTATAGACATTTTATGCTGTTTTTTAAATTCGAGCCCGTGTTATACATAATAATTTCCCCCTGTAGATTAAAACAGCATTTAAAATCTTGAATCTGCCATTATTGATTTATTATAGAGATGCCACAGACCCATGCGTGTTTGTTTCTTTAACGCCACCTTAACCACAGAGCTACTGGCTGTCTCCCTGGAAGCACCATTGCTTTTGTACAACGCAAGTCCATTCCTGTATATTTATAACACAAGTTGATTTACCCATTCTACGAACGGGGAAAAAGGGAAAGAGCTGGGGATAGAATGAAGCATTGGTAAATAATATGCTCTAAGTTACCACTGTCATTGGACCTTGTCAATGAAATGTGTTTGGTTGGTAATTTGTAGTTGGTATAGACCACAGGCTTGCCAAATGTATTTCAGTCAAAGAGCCAAATTGATCCCAATTATTTTTCGGGTGCTAAATTTAGGGCCGGCTATATACGTAAACCAGAGCCCCTTCACTTCTATCCCACACACATAATTGCCTCACCATTTCGTCTCTTTACACCATGGTTTACATAAAATAGAATGTAGAAAAAAAATCTAATAAATAAATAAATAAATAAAAATAATTTATCAGATACTACTTAACAAATTTACACATTTCTTCTCAATAAATCCCTCCGCCAATGCACTTATATATGTGTACATTCCAATCATACCCATACAACAAAGCCCTTGGCTTATCTACTCTAGCTTGGTCATTGCTCACAAACAAACAAAAAAAATCAAATTATTTAGTCTTCTCTAATTTGCTTGAAATGTTTACGAAATTATGATTTGCAGCTCAAAGAGCCAATTTTCCAAATCCAAATAGGCCTATGGAAGCCAGGAGAGATTGTAATTGCCCAAATTTCTGGAATTTGGCTCCGAAAGGCTCAAACTGGCAACCCTTCGCCTGGAGCTCGTATGTACCATAAAAATTGTCAGTGCTGTTACTAGTGTTACATCTGTGGTGGTGTCCCGGTTTGTCTATTCTTCATAATTTATTTTGTATTTGGTTCAGTATCAACATTTTTGATTAAGTTGTTTTTCAATGTAATTATTCAATATATTTTCATGCATTTTCTTTCCCTTTTTATTCAAAATTGTGACTTAAAATGACTTTAAAAATATATATTGCATTTATTGGAGAGTTACTTACCCTGAAACCGTGGGGCTATTTTTAGCTACAAGTCTAGTTTGAAAAGATGAGAGGTCATTTTGAAAGGACTACAAGACAAAGCAGTCTAAAGCGCGACTTCCATATCTGTAATATTTCTAGGCTGAGATGCCCTTCAAAACCTGGTGCTACACTCCAGGAAGCTGCAGGTAAATTTGACACATATCCAAATAACATAATGGATGAAATAAGGAAAGGATCAGCAATGAAGATAAGGAAATTTGTTGAAAGAAAGAATCCCTAAAAAATTACAAAAGCATGAAAAGCAAATCCCTCTAACTCAGGAAATCAATAAACCAAAGAGATCAGGAGGATTTTACCATTTCCGACGGGTGTGCTAAATAAAGAGGTCCTACAGTATTCTTTTTCTTAAATCTTATTAGAATTGTTATTATGATTAAAAGCTTTTGACTTTCCTTATATTCAATATATTTAATATATAATATATATTTACAAGCTCCCTTTATACCATTGTGACCTTCTGTCAAGATACATTTAGGCCTACTTACATTTCTTTCTGCAATTTTCTGCTGGAGTTTCCTCCGCTCATCTTCCAACTGGGTCAAGGACTTCTCAACTGCGGGAGTAATCATTGACTTCTTCTTCCAAAACTCTTTTATAGGAAAATTTTTGGGGGATTCTAAAAGCTCACTTGGCTTTTCAGCTGATATTCCATATGCTTTGGGTCCTGAAAAGCTGAAGCCTAGAAAGAAATACACTTTCTTCTGCCACCAAGCACTTTTCTTGATTGGACAGGATGTTTGAATGCGTAATGACTGAATGTTACCAGCACATGTCTCGAAGTTATATTTGATAAACCGGCCATTTTCAAGCAGAGTTCCACACATCAGCCTCAAAACTTGACGGACTTGTGGAAGATACCATTTTTCAACAGCAGAATGTGTATTCATGATATCTGTTAGCACATCTTGATATACGAGGTCATTTAATGGATTCCCTTTGCCAAGAAAGAAGAGTGTTGTTTCTTTTCGATACACTGTTTGCTTTTCTCCAATCTTGTAATATTTCTTATTAAAGGCATTTCGCCAACGCTCTAATGCAGTATTCAAATTGAAAACTGATTGGATGGCATATCTCTTTCTCTCCTCTGTTGGAAAGTGGAAAAGAGTAAAATAAAGATACCTTTCCAGACAAAGATCGTTTCCATCATGGTCATCCTTGGAATACAGTAGATAGCTCCATTGAAGAACATCAGAATAATCAATACCACCGACTTCTTGTTTCAGGCTTAACATTACAACAACATCGAGAATGGTTTTAAGATAATCAAAACAGCAAAATTTACTTCCAACATTCTGAAACAGCAAATGGTATATTTCCTTCAAATCTTTATCAGATGTTTTGCTTTTTGCATGATCAAGCAATGATTGAAGGGAAGTAGCACCTTTAGTACGTGCCTGTCGATACCTGTACTTACATAGCTCTTCTTCAGTTATTGAATTGTGTTGGAGAATATCACTTTTCTCTCCAAAGAATTCATCTAAGCTCTTTTTTAAAAGTATATAATTATCATGGGTGCTTTCTTCTTCAATTGCACTATATGTATCTTGGGAAAAATTACTTTTCCGTTGAAGGCATTCCTCTTCAAACTTCTGAATAGTTTGTTTCGATGATGAATAAAGACCTTTGATACAATTTCTCTCTTTCTCATCCAGTAAGAATTCAATGTCTCTCTTTCTTGTGGAAGTTTCAGTGACTAAGTATGAATGTAAATCTTCTTTACTGTCAAAAAGGGATGATTTCTCTAAACATTTTGCAAGAAGCAAAATACATCTCAGTTCATTTAAATAACCAGCAAAGTTTTCTTTCCCTGATTGCTTGTTCATTTCTTCTTCACAGACACTCTGTTCTATTCTGAAGTACTGAACTGACTTTTGATACAAGTCAATCAATTCCTTTATATCTGTAGGAGTAAAATCAATGTCATCTACTTGACTTTGCTGTAAATCCATCTTATCAATCAATTGTTGTCTGAACACTTGCCCATATGTATCCCATAGGAATGAGTTATCAGATTGTTTATCTGTGGCACATTTGGCAAATCGCTCGGCCTCTTTAAAATTTTTCATTCTTATGTATGAGCGAGATAACTGCTGTGCAGTCAAAGGAGCCTCATCGAAACTGAAGAGGCATTTCAAAATTTCGTTTGCTTTCTCCTCCCCTTCATTCTTCATGACTGATAAAATGAGGGAAGAAAATGGTTCTTTCTTGGTAGGATCCTCTTTCTTATATGCCCGTTTTCTGATAACATCTGTGACAATCCTTTGCAATTCATGACTGTCTATGTCCTCTGATTTGAACACATTTTCAACGAGTTCTTGTATAATTTCAGTTTCTGATGCCCTATTTATCTGCTTCATGCAGACCAAAATTTCATTGGCAATTAATTTATGGGATACTCTTACAGTTTTTGGAATGTGCCGTCTCTTACGTGAGGAGATGTTCAACAGCAATTTGACACCTTGACTTAAATTAGCCTCCCAGTTAATTACATGATTATGACTCTCCTCTGAATAATTGTTTTCAGTGATCTGTAAAATTCTGTTTAAACATGCAATTGGAATGGGAGTAAAATTGATATCATGAGCATTGAGAACAGACACATACTTCAAAAGACGTAGCTCATTCTCATTGTTAACTTCACCAATAAACTCTTTCACAACTTTTTTAATGTACTCTCCTTTAAAGTTTTCTTTCATAATGTTAAAAGAAATTAAGAACTTCGGATTAACATTGACTTCATCGTCATCAAAGTATCTTGACTCTAGTTCCTTGTTTTTCTTCCTGAACCAATTCAACTCCACCCGGTCTAGCTCATGTTTCAAAAAGATCATGTTTGATCTACGCTTTGCTGGTGTCAGACAAGTGCATCGTTCACAGATCAGTAAAACACAAAACATAACTAGCTCATCTTGCATTTCTGCCTCCAACTCACGGGTGACCTGATCTAGCTCGACAATTAATGACTTGACCTTGTCTTCATCTACATTGTCCAACAACACCAAGAGAGGTTTGGGATACCTAGCTTTATGCTGATAGATTTCCTTTAGCTGAGAACATGTCTGCTCAGTGATGTCCTGGATTACACAGCAGCGATAATATTTCCTCAGACACCAAAGTACCTGTTTTGCTGAAGTTGTTCCCCCAGCCCCAGGCTGATGATTTAAATACACTCGGACAATTTTATGTTCTTCATTTCTCTTGTGCATTTGAAGAGCACTTTCTACCTTTCTCACCAATTCTTCATGAACAGTTCTAAGTTGAACTTGATCCAAGTACCAGAAATTGAGCCACTTGACTTCTGCACCTCTGTAAAACTCTTCTTCCAATTTCCTTTCTTTCTGACAAAATTTTTTACCATTTTGATCACCATTAATAGGATCAGCAGCTGATACTAATTCAATATCACACCAGCTGCTCACAGTTTTCTCTGGAATGTCTACAAATGTTCCATTTGATTGTGGTAACTGTAAATTGCTTGTTTCTTCTTTGACACACCATCCAATAATACAACTGTTGATTTGATGCCATGTCATTTCAGTGATGGTCCTTTCTAAAGCATCAGATTTATCAATCTTGTTTCTTTGTAACATTGTCTCTTGCCACTTTCTTGCAATTTTGTCACTCTCAGCCAAAAGAATCCATTGATTAGGTAATTTTAAGACAATCTCCTCACTGGCTTCAAGCATTATTTCATAGTTTGACGAGAAAAGACAGAACAGTACCGTTACATTGTCACTGTGGACAATGTCAAGGAAAACTTTTAAACTTTCAGAGAATGCATTCCTTCTTGTCTTATTCCAATCAGTACAGTTCAGAAAAGTCATTCCAGTCTCTTCATACCCATTACAAAAGATCCAGCAAATGTGCTTTTCTTTTCGCAAAGATGAAGCGATTTCCTTTATTCTAGTTTTGTCATTATGTTTCTGGGAAAAATCCTCCAATGTGAGCACTCTCGTCACCATATTCTCATCATCTAGACAATGATAAATCCCAGTTGAACAACCCTTACCATCGAAATCAAAAACAGCTTCTGGAGTAACGTGTTTCAAAAATGACAAATTGTTCAAAATATGCTCTTGATCAGTTTCATCTATTGGGCTCAATACTACAAATAGGTCATCTTCAATTACATTAAGGCCAGAAGTCAGTAGTTTTTGCAGCATTGCACGTTGATTTTGTTTCGGTTTAATGCTCTTTGAAATCTCATCTGTCCTTCTTTGAAAAAAAATTTTATCTTTGTCAATTTCAAAGGCATTTAATTCTTTTTCATTCAGTATTTTTGGTTTTCCTTCATCAGAAAATCGTACAACAGCATATGGCAATCTGACCTTTTTGTATTGGTAAGGAAGCTTTTTCAGATCTATCTTTACAATTTCATCTTTGAAAATATCACTCTTTGGTACAATGTCGTATTCAACGACAAATTTGACCTGTCCCTTCTGATTGGAAGCAATGAACTCATTATGTACAGGGACAAATCTTGCTGGTCGAATGGCGCAATCAATAGCTATTTTATGGCGATCATAAAATACATCACGCAGAAGGGAATCAACTTCCGTTTGAAGATCCTTTTCATTTACACTAATCCCAATCACTTCACCTGCACGATACTGAAGCATTTCTTCTGAACTTATTCCAAAATAAATTGTGCCATCACGTCTGTCATTTATGCAAGCAGCAGCAAACATAACAACTTGAAGAGCAACTTCTTCACATTTTTTTTCTGGTTCTGTCTCATACACTAATGGGTGAAAATTTTTTATACGATTGGTTCGTTTCCCTCTGGTTTGGATGTCTACATTTATACAACTGCCTTGAATGTAGTGGTCACCTAATTGAACATCTTCATCAAAGACTCTTACATGCTGTGGATATGACTTATTCCATTGTGATATCTGCTGCTCATGATCATGTTTAATTCTCATTATGGTACGCAAGCCTCCAAATGAAGCAGCTGGCATTACGCTTTTAAGTTCAGATTCTGTCATGGTCAGTAGTACATTCCCCGAGATGCCTGCCTTTTCCATGGGTTCTAATGGTTCTATTGGCAAACTCTCCCTCAAAAAAATATGCTCCAGAAAAGTCTTCATTTGACCAGGGTTAAAAGATGTTATATCATGGTCCTTCTTGGCATGAGCTGTTAATGGGAAAGAAAATAAGGAAACCTTTTGTTTGCCCCTCAAAAAATGTTTTGATGACAAGCATATATACGTTTATACATGTATACTAATAACCCATTCTTGTGTGTATCCTGTCATGGAGAATTAAATCATGGAAAGACGAGGAGATCAAAAATTGATATAATTTCTTGCCTAGCTCATATTCAAATCACTACACCTCCCCTGAGAATTCAACATAAGGTGTAAAGATATTACATGTATATGTATGACTATATTTCAAAATGAAGATATTTGCTCAAATATAATTTAGAGTATGCATGAGCATGAGAAAACTGATGATATGACACTCAACATAGTTTATATACATATGTATGTACATATCATTTGTACACTAATGGAGCCATGTTAAAAATATTTTTTTTTCATTAAGCCTAAAAACTTGAACCACCCATAATACATAATGTATGAAAGTGCTAGGCTAGAACTACAATAAGAAATGCATGAAAAAGGCAAGTTTATAAACCATCCGAACCCTTTTTTGCAGACAGATAAAGTTGAAGATTATGCAAGATAATATAAACTGAAAGAATGAGTGGGAATTGATGTCAATTCACAGTGCATGCTTTCACGTGGAGATCATTGTAACAACCAATGCCTGCAACTTCAATCCATTGATATGAGGAGATCATTATCAAATTCAGTCTGTAATTTTTGAAGCAGTAAAAAACGTTATAAAGAGTGCATATATAGATCAAACACAGGGTGATCCCAAAAAAACGTAACAACTTTTTATTTGAATAACTTCATTACGGTATAATGCAGAACATTCAAATTTTGAAAACAGAGAATTCATTCAAAAGGAATATGTTTGACGAAAGATTCAAAGAAAATCCTTTGAAAATAACAATCTAAAAGCAAATATATGGCAACGACCCGAAAAAAAAAAAGAAAAAAAAAGAAAAATATAGACATTCTGCTGTGGTAGTATAATCCTTGAATTGCTAATTCGAACTTTCAGACATAAATGGAATTGCTTCCCCATTGTTTATTGACCAGAAAATGTGTATGCATGGCCTTGTTGTAAATGCTATTTATATATCCACCTTTGACGTTGATTTCAGGACATTTGTGGAATCATTTGAAATGGTGAATAGCTTTTGTACAAATCTTAGTTGAAACATTCCTCACTCCAATTCGGATCTCTTGTTTTAGAGCTTCAACATCACCAAACTGATATCAAAATACTATGTCTTCAAGAAGTCCTCACAGAAAATAGTCGGAAGGATTCATATTTGGGAAATGCGGGACTCAAACGCGTCGAATCCTACAGCTGATCAGTGAGCCATTCCAATAATCATAATATAGATAGGTGAACAAGGGTTGGGATCATCCTGTATCAACCATTGATCTTGTCACAGCAGACACTTTTTTCCAACGGCTGACCAAAACTTCTTTAACTCCACGTACTGTACGCTTTGTATTGATGGTTGCTATTTGGCCCTCTGCATCCTAAAAGAGAAAGGGACCTTTATGGAGGATTGCACTCAATGTTTATGCCTGTTCGGGACGTAAGTGGCAAGCCCATGGTCTCCACGACCTGAGGTGATTTTAGTTCTGATTTTCTAGAGATCCAAACTTAGGAAGAATAACTCTACACACCACTTTAGAATGTTCCCATATTTTGTGCCCAACTTACAACATGTCAGAGACAATGATTTTATTGAAAGATAATGCTTAAAACAATATGCTCTCTAGTCTTTACTAAACTGATCCATGACGTCCGTATATAAAGTGGAAAACACTTAGAGAACTAGATCTAGAGGAGTATCTGCAAGCTTCTTTGGGAAAAGGAAATTGGGTATGGCTGTTGCAGCATTTAGTAACTGTATAATGTCATGTCTCTCACCATGTGATAATGAATTATATAGAAAATGGGTGTTTCAACCAAATTCCTTTTGAATGGACCTCATCTGAGCCAAATTTCAACTTGAAAAGAAAGAAAATTCCATTAATTCATCCCGACGGGAAATTTGTCATTTGGTTTTTTACCGAAAACCAAGCGTCAGAAGCAGAGCAAACGGAGGCAAGTAGGGTAAATAACCTTGCCAAAGGATTAAATCACAATGCCCCTGATGGGTTTCAAACCATCAAACTTTTGGTTGCCAGCCCAACGCACAACCGACTGTGCCAATGTGACCACTTCATTTCTTTATTTCAAGAATGAACTTCAAATTAGTAATCAAAAATATATGATTCTACAGGTTTTTTTGTTGTTTTTTTTTAACACCCTGTAAATGACTGAAATTATGCTGATCATGTGAAAAAAGTACTAAAAAATCGTTTTCATACTTGAAGGTATATCCATTTGAAATTCCAATTTCTCCTCTTGCTTAAAAGACACATTTTGCACATATCTTGTGGTTAAAGAAAATTATAAAACTCCAGATAAGCCTTTTATATCATAATAGTAATAATAATTTATATTTTATATAGTGCTTTACCCTGCAACAAGGCAAGCTCAAAGCGCATAACATTTGGATTAAGATTAATCATTTTCATAGCAATAATAATTTAAAAAGTAGTAAAATCAACTATCATAAAGGGATGGACATGAGGGAGGGGGGGGGAGGGAGAGAGAGATGAGGGAGGGGGGGGTGAGGGAGGGAGAGAGAGAGAGAGAGAGATAGA
>JBCHJU010094790.1:0-10824 GCA_039654505.1 Plocamopherus imperialis | reverse complement strand
CAGACCTGCAAATACATCTACATGACTTTAAACCGAAGGGCTAACACCCAAGAGTCGCTGGATCAATAACAACAACAACAACAACATGGGCAATGTTGTCAGTGTTTGCAGCTCTGGCCCCTGGCATCTGGCGTCTCTGTTCTGCATTCTGAAGACAAGAGCTTGTTCTGATGGCAATGCACCAGGAGGATGTTGGGGTTGCTTTGGAGGAGGGGAGGCATGTGGGGCTCATGGAGGGATGGATCAGATTGACCTGGAGTCCAAAATTGTTGCCATCTCCCACGTATGTGCATTGTGTTATGAAAGGGGTCACTTGCTATCTTCCTAGGCACTTGCTATCTTCATGTGCGATCGTATCATTGCCGCTTCACAGCTACAGAAAGATCTCGTAAATGCGATTGTGGTAATTAGCATGTCTTAGGCCTATCTTTGCACTTTCATTTGAGACAGGAACAAGCTCTCTAGTGGGAGAAGTCTGTTTTTAGGAATTTTTTTTTTCTGCAGGCAATGTATACACGAATTTTGGCTGCCTCTGTCTGTGACCAAACGTGATAACATGGATAACACTCTTGAGAAATATTGGCTCTAACTTGATTTTATTCTTTTTTTCTGAATGTTTATTATAATAATATGACAAGCTAACTCAAATTCATTTGATGCCTTGTTTTCTTTACTTAACCAATAATATATTGATGGAAGTGTTGTCGTGTGTAAAATATGTGTCTTGTCCCAAAAAGATTTTAGGTTCAAAATTTCACCCTCTCACACGTCCACACCCAGACATCATGATGGCACATATTATGTTTTTATGAATTGTAATATAAACTTCAATTCATTGTAAATACTTAAACACTGTCTTAAAAAATGATGAGAAATAATGATAAATGAATCTTTTCAAAACGGTCCACTTTCTTGGGTATCTTCAACATAATCTACCATGAGACCCTTGGTAGTCAGTGCGTTAATGTATGTTTTTTCCTTTATATATATGCACCCTTCTCCTTTGTATTTTATAGACTGTTATACGTTTTATAAACCTTCTTGATTTTCAAACATTTTCTCATTATACATCCGTCCACAGAATGAATTGCTCTCATTCGTATGAATAAGGTTTTTAATTGAATTGAATTCAATTGATATGTTTTTTGATGAATAAAAAAAGTGGCCTTATAGTGTACAATTTGAAAACTGTCTTATTGTTTTAGAAATTTGTATTGTTTACTGTGATGTATTTTCCTTCCAGTGGTAGTCCACGTGGTTCTATGTTAGGCTCATCATCTCAATCAACCCGTTCAGACCGAGCCGAGACAATTAGTTCCTTGACCTCTGAAGACATCCATAGTCATCAGCACTCGTCCAACTCCCCACCAGGCACGGCAGAGACAAGCCAACATGCAGGTGGCGATATCAACGTGGATTCTCCGGATGGCTTGGTCATGGGGGAAAGGGGAGAGGGGGAGGGACAAGAAGAAGTCAGGGATGGTACCATGAAGAAGGTTCCGGATATTTCCCCAGCCGATGTTCCAGAGATCCGAGAACGGCTTGAAAGCTCTAGGACTATTGTCAACGAAGACCTGGCAGTTTGTGAAAATAGGTAAGGTGTCCTCTTTATTCTCAATTATTGAAGAGTCATATTTATTAGTGTATATTTACAATTGTAGAATCCAGCCTGACTATAATTTCAAACATTTATGCTGCCTTCATCAAATGCAGATAGCCATTTGTATTCATATTTCCTCATACATTCAGGTTGTGAATAAGCTCCCAGCCAGTATAAAGCACAGTAAAGGTACAGAAGATTTCACGCAGACACTTTAATGTACAACACTAACATCAAAATACTAGAATAATAAATGAATAAATTACTTTTGGTGCATTGACAGGAATACTCCGATTGATATTTGGCACCTTTTTCCATCTGCAAAGCTCTGTAAAGTGGTTAGTGGTTACTGTTACTATTGTTACTTTTTTTTTCCAATTTTTCTGATCAATGGTGATATTTGATAGGTTATTATAAACGCTATCACTATCTTATACAACTAGACATCTTGTAGATTGTCATATGCAAATAGACATTCTATAAGCTATCATACGCAAAAGGAAATCACAAAGGCTATTATTCACAACTAGACATCCTCATTAGGCCATTCCAAAGTAGACATCACATACACTGTCTTACTAAACTAGTCATAATCTTGACAATCGTATCAAACTAGCCATATTGGACTGAAAATCTATAAGATTTGAGACGATTATTCCTGCCCACTGCCCCAACAATTGAAAACATCCTATTTACAGATGCACACCAACTATGACAGACCTGCAAATACTTCTACATGACTTTGAACCGAAGGGCTAATACCCAAGTGTCGCTGGATCAATAACAACAACAACAACAACATCAAACTAGCCATCACATAGACTATCATAACAAACTAAAAATAACATGTTGTCGGTGTCGTATAAATGTATAACTACAGACTTTTGGATTTTCCTCTTTCATACTGAAGTAAAGTTTATGTAATGTCAGTTATAGCATTTTTATCAAAAATGAAATTGTGTTTGCTTATTTCTATTGACCAATTTTATTTTTTACACAAAAAATGATGTGCAACTTTCAATAAGGTTTACTTTGGTGTAAAAAAAACTTTTGTCGAAAATTTGTTGTTAAATGTCTAGAGAACGATACCTATGACATACAGTCATACTACAACTATCATTCCGAAGAAGACAATATGTAGGCTTCTCAAACCAAACTAGATATTTCATAGGATATTGATCACATCTAGACATCCCCTATGTAATTTTACACACCTAGACATCCCAAAGAGGCCATTATATTAAAATAGACATCTGATTTAAGCTATCATATCAATCTGTTTGCCAACATGAAGAATGAAGTAGCATTCTCAGTCTGAACTGTAGAGTATGCAGAAATTGTCAACTCAACTAACATGTTTGATTAATGTCTTCACTCCAGTTTGCCAGGCAAAATGCATCCTAACCAAATGTTTTGTCTTTTCAGATTCAAGTTTGAGGCAAGGGGCTTAATTATGAATCATAGCACAATGAAATAGATCTGACACAATTTGGTCTAGACAGTTTTGATAGCCCCATTCAGAATGATTACAAACACAGAGGGAAATGTTTTAGAATTTATTAGAAGAATTAGGAAGAAGAAAATGAGGTTCCACTTGTATTTTTGTATTTGCTTGGTCAGTAAGAACGCTCTTCTTCTCTAGGCGAAGCTAATTTGTACCAGTGTCTTGGTTTCAATTCTTAGTTGAACCACAATTTTACTTCTAATTTTTCTAACAAATTACTTCCCTATTGGTTTGTAATCATTCTCAATAGTCCAGATTGTTTTAGATTTATTTTATTGTGCTATTTTTGTCTTTTCAATAGTAGGTATAGAAGTATTTTCATTGCCCTCTCTTATCTTAGCATAATATTATCATATCTTGTCTTCCTTCCTCCTGCCAGGAAAATGGCCGAATCTTTTAGAAAAGCTCTTTTATCTGTTGCATTCCATGTGTCTCAAGACAACCGCATTGTGTCAGAGGTAAGGACAATAAATTTATTTTTGTAGTGATTGGTTTATTAATTTACTTGGTTATTTTTTAATGTGTATTTGTTTATTTAATTAATGGATACTCCAATCAGTATTCAACGGATAAATTATCAGGATTTTTTTCTTCTTTTTTTGTTTTTTACTGTCTTCCATTCATATACTTAGCATCTCATTTTTATTTCAACTCTGCCAAAAGTTGAATGGTAGGTTTGTTGTTTGACAATGCAAGGATAAGAATTTACTTACGTAAATTTACTTAAGTAATGGCATTACTTACTTCACTGGTATGAATAAAAATACGATTGGCTTTGCAAGGCTCTTTATAAAGAGTTCCTTTTGCTTTCACATCTGCCATTGACAATGTTTAGAGCCGATTTGGTTATAAACAACTTAATTATTTCAAGCTGTTTTAGTGAGGCAACCCCATGGGCGGGAGAATGTCTGTGGGAGCAATGGGGCAACGCTAGGATAAAAAGAGTTAAAATAAAATCATGGCATAGTACATGTGGTAAATTAGATCAATTGATATGAATATGAATAGCTAAAAATCGTGGCATTTGGATGCTGAACTTGTTTCGTGCCTGATATCCTTTTGGCATGCATGCTTTTCAGATGCGTGCAAAAGTCAGTAAAACTCTCAAACTTTGAATTCAAATAATTAAAAACTGAGTTCACTGTCACACTGGGAAGGGGATTCCGGCAAAGCAATAAATAAATTAAAAAAAACAAGTGCGGGGGGGGGGGGGGGGGGGGGGAGTGTTATGTTTGGGTTGGGGTTTGTTGTTGTTTTTTTTAGGAGAATGCACATTTGATAATTATTGAAAAGGCTTTTGTTTGAATTTATGTGTCACTGTAAATGGGATTATTGTAATAGGCCTGCCAGTGTCATGTAGCGTGGACACCTACAAATTTCAAACATTAATATTACAATTTAGATAACCTCTCTCTCTCTTCTTTTTTTTTTTTTGGTAACCTGTTTCACAAATTATTTGCCCCGCTCTTCTTCCTGTAAGAGAGATCATAATAGGAGATTTGTCAAACCTTTATATTTTTCTGTTTACCTCCTCTCTTTCTTTTCATGTAATTATGATTGATTATGATTGGTTTTTGTTTCTCGTTTTTGGCCTGTTTTGGGGGGTTTGATTTTTGTTTGCTTTTTTTCTTCTTTTTTTGTAATTACTGACAACATTCCAACAATGTGGCAAGCTTGATTAGCTTAGACACTGCTTATATATTTGTTTGATAGGAGAAAAAACAAGCTGAAACATGCATGGAATTCTGTGGTTATTTAATAATAGTTTTTTTTTTAATTGTTTTTTTGTTTTGTTTTGTTTTTGCCACAAAGAGAGCAGACAACTATATTTGTCATTCTGGAAATGCTTGATTTTTCTCCAATAAATAATAATAATACATTAGAGGACTAAATGGGTCTCAACTTTTCAGCACAGTAAAACAAAACAAAGAAAAAAATTGTGACATACATGTACTTCTTTCAATGAACCAGTTGACTTTTGTCCGTATCTGGATTTCAACCGTTTTGAAACTAAATTACCGTATTGTTAAATCATCAAAACTACATTTTCAGAATATCTATATGGTAAGGATAATTAAAGTGAACATGATGAGGAACAGAAGCATAATACATGAAAGCAATTCCTCACACAATTCTATTTGATTTGTGATGTTTCAGCTAAATACTCTGGGTATCACGTAAAACTAAAATATGATAGGCATGCTCATGGTGGTCACAACTCAAATCTGGACTTAAACATGCTCCGTGCAAGAGAGTCACCTTTAGTGTAAGAGGTTATGATTGAGTTGGCTTTTTGATTTATTTAGTTTTTATTTTGTTTGTCCACCTAGCTACAGGCTAATTATAATGAATAGCGTTTTTTTATCTCCCCCACTCCACTACCCTTTCCTTCTTTTGGGTTTTTTTTGTTGTTGGTTTTTTTGTACTGAATTGATCATTCATGGCTCACACTGGTTGTAGTTGTTGGCTGTAGTTAGTTTAGGAGTGATGCTTTTTGTCTTGCAGTTGCGTTATATATGGTTTATCTTTTGGGAGGGATTTCTTTATGAAAACTAGCTTTAGTGTTGCATGACGTTTTGGTATTATAACGTCTGCCTTGGCAGATCATTCCACAAATTTTCATCCAAAGCTATATGTTGGCTGCTTTACTTTCATTATATTCATTTTTTTTTCACATTCATAAGCAAGCTCAGAATCCATGCTGCCACTCTTGAATATATATATATACATTAAATTATTTTTTTTCTTTTAAGAAGTTTTAATCGATTATGACTATGACACAACCTTTGCATATTTTATGCATGCATTTCATTTTGTGATCAAAAGGATGTTTCTTACACACCTGTGGTGGAAATTTTTATGAATTGCTCTTCATTATCAATTTTAGAGAATATCGTACTCGTGCTGTAAAATATACATTCATTTCTTGACATAAGAAGTATTGTGGTCGTCTGATCCACATTAAATTGTATTTGAATTATAATATTCACTTTTGGTGCCATGGACAATAAGGTCATTGCTCTGTGAGTAGTATAAGGTCTAAGTGAAAGGCAGGACCTCAATAGGAGGCAGAGATAATAGGAACATTAATAATAATCATTCATAATATTATTATTATTATTACTATGTCTTGTTCACGTAATTGTTTTATAAAAATACACAATACTCATTTTTTTATTTTTAAATGGAAAAGGAAAACATGCAACTCATTATGCGCATTTTGAAGAAATGTTGTCTATAGATCTCTCGATATACCTGATACGCTGGATACGTGCGTGTGTGTGGATGCATGTATGTATGGGCTGTTAGTTTGGGATCTCTCACCTATCCTCTCTCTGTGTCTGTCTGTCTGTCTATGTGTCTTCCCTTTCTCTTTCTCTCTCCCCTCCCCTCCCCTTTTCTTCATTCTGCCCTCCCTCACTCCCTTTCTTTTTTCTTTGAAGAAAAAAGTCCATACTGGCTAAATGTTGTTGGCTGTTGCTAAAATTTAGAATTAATGTTTGTATGTGCAAGAGAGAGAGAGAATGCAATGGTGCAGCTGTGTGCTGTGTTTGCCCGAAAGGGCGAGTTCTTGTTAAATAAAACTATAACTGTAAGATCTGTGGAAGTCTTTTCACCATTGTGTCTTTTACTTTGCATGGTTCATGATGCTACCAATCAATGGGGGAGAGTGGGGAGGGCGCAAAATGAAAACAAATGTTGTTCGTTATTTTATGTTTTCTTTAGACTTTATGTGATTGTAGTTCTGAAATAAAATGCCTGTGTGCAACGTTTGTCAATAAATTTACCATAGTAAAAGAATGAGATTCCCAATCATGGCATTTTGCTTTTGAAACAAAACGAAAAAAACCCATCCCATTTTGTTGTATTTGCTTTAAATTTTTTTTTGTTTTTTTTGGTGTTTGTTTTTTTTAGGGGTTTTTTAATGGATTGTTTTTTGTTGAGTTTTTTTTTCGTACAATCTTATCCTCTCTGTATTTTTAACTTTATCCTGCCAAAAAAGTATTTTCCTAGTGAATCCTTTTATTAAATCTACAAATTTGTCCTGGCTCGTTCAAAATGAAATTTCTACAGTAAAATATGAAACTGAGTTTAAGGACTATAACTTTTTCTATTGTCCCTGTACTTTTCACTTTTTCCTCTAGTCAAAAGCCCAAGTTACAGTCTCATAAATGGTTTAAAAAAAATTCTCTGCCATGGGCAGTTATAATTCTAATTAGTATATCCATATTTAAGTAGAATTTATAGATCAAACCCTGTTCTCTTACTATATCCTCATAGATCTGGTCTGACTTTTTTTTTAATGTTTGTTCTTTTTGTTTGGCATGCAATTCTTTTCATTTTTTAAATAATTTATTTGCAAATTTTTGTCTCAGGCCTCTCAAGAGACTACGGTACCGTACGGGAGTTACTTTGATACATTTAAAGTTTACTGCAGGAGTATATCAAGCATGGCCTTTTGTATACTGTCTGTATATCCATAAATTTCAAAGTTTAGCCTTTAGGGGATCATCTTAAACCTGTTCTTGTAGGAATGATTCCCTCTTTATTTTTGCACAAAAGTTTGCCTAGTAAGTATAAGTGGTCTATTCTAATGTGGCTGCAATGGAGCATAATAATACACTGGTCAGTCATGTGTCTCTCAATGATAATTGTTACATGCTTGTTGTCTTGCTCTCTCCTTCCACATGTTTTGTTATATTTATAAAGATCCCAATACCTTTCTCCCCAATTTCACATAAAATAAAAACTAAAGAAAGATAATAAATGTCTCATTTATAGATAATATTGTCAAATATCTTCTTAAGAAGCAGTATGTTGAATGTGTACAGATATTTTTAAAAACTTCTTGATACTTCATATAAAATGTGTACAGTTTGAAAACTCAAATGACTCTAACTTCTCAAATCAGCCATTTTCTCGCGCTCATCTTATTTTCTTCTCTTTTTTGGCCTTTGTGATTTAAAGATGTCATGGTCTCTGCCTTCACTTGATAACATGGCTATTGTGATTGTAAATTTCTGGCTATATTTCTACTACTGCTTTTCTTATAATATTTATATTATATATATATATATATTAAATATATATATATAGATGATAATGATTATCTGTGAAATATACGTATTGTCATCTGTCTATGAATTTGTTTTTTGCTTCATTTTAAATGTCTTTTTTTACTTTTTTCTTTCATTTAATTTATCAACACTTTAATGATGATGATGTTCTAGACACTTTATTGTTTAAATGTCAAAGCAAGTTATATTATCAGTCTGTGATTTGTTTTTCCTTCTGTAGTTGGGTTATTATTCTCACACTTTTCTTGCCATTCGCATTCTTTTTTTTTTCCCCTCCTCTTTTTTCTCCAATCTCTTTGTTGTAGCAGGAGAGGTTTCGAAAAAAGAAAAAAAAAGAGATGGTATTTATTATGAGACTTTTTATCTCTCTCTCTCTTTTTTTTTTTTACTTCTGCTTCACAAAAATAATTGGATAGGGAATAACAATGAGGC
Source organism: Plocamopherus imperialis (assembly GCA_039654505.1). Lineage (NCBI taxonomy): Eukaryota > Metazoa > Mollusca > Gastropoda > Nudibranchia > Polyceridae > Plocamopherus > Plocamopherus imperialis. The sequence continues at coordinate 2,210 of JBCHJU010094790.1, read as the reverse complement.
GTAAAAAAAAAGTTATTTTGCTTAGTGTAAGTATAGTTTAATGAAGTCATTTTCTCACGTGATGTAATTTTAAATTCATTTAAGATTACTTTAACAGCAATATAGAGTTCTGAATTTTTTCTTTGTCTCTTTTTCTGTGTACCACATGTTACACTTAAACCCATAGATAACTCACTTTTCTCTTTTTGCCTTCTTCATCCTCACCTTCATTGACGCACTTGAAATATTTGTCGCTGTTCTTTCAAATATTCCTGTCCATTTGTCATCATGCGTGTATGTATGTACATGAGATCCGAAACTGTGAGAAACCAAACTTTAAAAAAGAAAGAAAAAAAAAAGAATTTCAAAGAAATAAGAGAATGGGTTTATGGGGAGCATGTCCACATACACATGTATTGAATGTTGAAACGGTTCAAATTGATACTTTCTATTATCTATTGCTATTCATGTTGACAACCTTGTTGTGACTTCCCTGTGGTGTTTTCCTCAATCATTCATCCTTTTTTTTTTTTTTTCCGCCATACCAAGATTACAAACAACACACAAAAAAAAAGATAATTATTGTATTTCAATGAAGTTGCTTTTACTTTGTTACATGTTCGTTTACGACTGTCTCATAAACATGATACGTGTACAACTTGTCGTCTCAAATGTTGTGTTGTTGGTAGGCCATAAGAAACATACTTTGTTTGGTTCGAGACACCTTTCTTGGACATACGTTATTAATTAATGGTGATTTGATGATACACTTAATCAAAAATATCCCAAACAACACAATTAATGGTGATTTGATATATGTTCAAAGAAAACACTCAATCCAAAATATACTTAACAATTAATAGTGATTCGATGTATGATACTAATAAAACACGCCATCAAAAAAAAACAAACCAAACAACATGATTAATGGTAATTTGATATACAGTGCAGCACGCATTCGTCAAACTCATTGGGACAGCAGAAATAGTTCGAGGAATCCGTGATTTGAGCAATACGTGGAACACTATATGACACGGGAAGAGCCCTATAGGATGTTATAATAGTGTAGTTATGTCCATTGCTGTTTGAACTCGGGCAAAACCCATGCCTGCGTGGCCCATTTCCAATGTTTCCACTGTCATGGGTTCACTTTTATTCGATTTGTCATGTCGTGTTTGTTGTTTTTTTCTTCCTTTTTTTTATGCGGTCGGATGAGTATATCGCGACAGGGAGCAATATTCGGCTTACAATGGGCTACAACTAGCCAGGGCCTTCTGTGTTGCTCACTTCGTGTAGCGTAATGTAGCCTACACTATCGCAGGCAAACATCAGCATCCAATGGGCTATTTTTAGTCACGGGCTTGCACTAGTGGGCTATTAAGACGATTGGATGCAGGTTTATACTGTACATCAACACAAGGTGGGCCATTGTTAATCACCAGCTAGTATTAGTACGATTACTTATTACTGGGCTTTTGAAACCACTGATGCAGGTGTGTACGGTACATCAACACAGCTTGGACTATTTTTAGTTATCGGATAAGCCTGGTGGGTTTTTCAAACTAATCAGTAAGACGGGGAAAATCGCTCACACAGCTTTGGCATCAGGCAAATAGTTCGAGGGATCTGTGAAAGAGTTCGACTATTGCGTGAAAAAATGTAAAGAAAATAGAGGAAAATATTTGGGACATTGCAATTTGTTTGAGGAATCCGTGATTTCGAAGAATATGTGTTCGACGAACGTGTGCTGCACTGTAGTTGAATCATTTCCTTCAAAGATGAGATTTTTTCCTTTTTGTTCATTTTAATCCTTTACCTGTAATTGCTACAATGACTGTCCTGGTTTCAGATGCCACCTCCCAACCATCAGCAGCAACGAATGACAACGACTTGAATGGCAACACTTCGGACACGAGCCGTGAGACCCAGGTCAATGGCAGCCGCGGCCATAGCCCGCCCAACAGTGCCCTCAAGACCAATGGACAAGGTTCGGTCGGAGGTAAAGGGCACAAAGTGCATTTCAGGGAAGACAGTTTTGGAGGAAGCTCGGGCTACGGATCCATGAGCAGCAAGGAAGGAGGAGCCCGGCCAAAAGTAAGGCCACTGTGACTAATTCTCTCAAAGTTTTACAGATAGGCCAAAAGTAAGGCCACTGGTCTGTATGTACAATTACTTCGTAAATCTGGCCTACGAAGGGTTTACGAATTCGTACGAAAGAAGAGGAGTAGCTG
>JBCHJU010094679.1:0-10824 GCA_039654505.1 Plocamopherus imperialis | reverse complement strand
ATAATAATAATAATAATAATAATAATAATAATAATAATAATAATAATAATAATAATAATAATAATAATAATAAATAGCCTTTCCAAAGCACCTTCCCTTATAGCTCAAGCCTTTGCACAATAGCAACAATTATGAATAGAATAAAGTGTTAATATGGCATTTAGGACATTGATATAGTACACCATGAATGAAATAGACAGATGTACACATAAACAAATAAATATAAAATATCATGCAAATACCCCTAGGCGAGGTGATTTGGTGCCACTGTCCCGGGTTCAATTCTCAGTTGAACCCTAATTTTTCTTTCTTATTTTTCTTTAAAAAATTCTTCCCTCTGTGTTTGTAATCATTCTCTATGACGCCCATTGAAATTGTCTAGATCTATCGTGTCAGATCTATTTCATTGTGCCAATGTATGCAATGACATAATAAAAAAAAAATCAACCCAAAATCACATCTGGAGTAATGACCCAATACCATGAGCTGAGAAGGCAACAAGAAAAAGTTGATGAACCAAGAGAAATCACTAGCAATCATATTTAATTTAAAATAAATGAGATTTCAATCTGCCTTTGAACGTATTTGTAGGAAATAATGTTGGTTTTTAACTTTGAACAGACCAAGCAAGGTGCCTTTTGGAGAATGAACTTTATATTGAATTGAATTGCATTAATAATTGATGTTAACTTAAAATATGTTATGACCTCAGGGCTACTGAAGGAAGTTTTCTAACAAATAATGAAATCTTTTTAAATTGATATATTTCTGTTCTCATTTATTTTCTTTCTTTTTTTTTTTTTTGCATACAGTGACAGCCCTCAACAAGCTTTGTGCACCCCCTGCCCAGCTGGTTACTATTGCGTGGAAAATTCCACCGACTTCAATACGCAGATTTGTCCATCTGGTTACTACTGTCCCCCTGGCACAACCGAACCCAACCAGTATCCATGCCTCAAGGGAACATACAATCCTGTCAACGGAAGTCAAAATGACACAGATTGTCTCGCCTGTCCTGCCGGTCAATATTGTGAAAGTAGGTATTCTGGTTTTAGTCTTCAAAGTATTTATAAACACAGTTACTGAACTATTGCTTGTTTGGGGGGTTGAATATTTAAAAGGATGGTTCTTGCCTCTTAAAACTGGTCAGGTGTGGCTTTTTTGTTCCAGAATATGTTTTAAAGGTGATTTATTATTATTATTATTATTATTATTCTGTCTCATTTAACCTCGTTGTGGAAATAAAAAGTATATCTGAAGAATCACTTGATCCTCAAATGTTGTGCCACATGTATTATAAACAATGAAGTCTTTTTGGAATCTTTTCAGAAAAATAAATATCTAATTCACTTTCTGGATAAAGATCAATACTATCTTGAATATTATGTAGAAGGAGGTGACCAATGTATTTTATTTTCATCTTTGTGACTACAGTTTGTATTTGATGTGACCAAGCCGAAGAAGGCATTGAATTCCAAACCATCAAAATCAACCACTTCATGCTCCTAAAGATCTTACCGCTCTTTTATCTCCACAGCTGATGGGCTGTCTTCACCATCTGGCAACTGCACCGCCGGTTGGTATTGCACTGGCGGCTCTTACATGGCCATGCCAACTTTCGGTGACAACTCAACCGCCAACATTTCCTCATGTTCTTGCCCCTTGGCCAACTACACTGGCGGGCAGTGCTGGCCAGGCACCTACTGTCCAAGCGGCACCTCCTACCCTGTGGAATGCACGCCAGGCCAATACTGTAGCATTGCAGGCTTACACACCCCTGAAGGCCCCTGCAACGCAGGGTATGGGAGCTGGAATTGTTTTATATTACTTTTATGATTTATTCTGTATCAAAATGCAAAGATGGAATGAACTAAAATAGTAGAAGACTAAAACTAACTACTCCCATGTCAGTTTGATCAAATTCTTTCTCAAGGTTATTAGGGATTCAAAACAAAAGAATGATGGAAAATGTTTATATAATTCCTGTAGCGATGTTGCTTTTCAGTGATACTTAGGAAGAAGCCAGATTAAAATAATAAATTAGAATAGAATAATAGAATTTTTTTTTCGGTGATGGAAGGACTAACAAGATCATCTATTGTTATCTTTTTGTAAACCTTGCAGCATGTGTAAATAAATTAATGAACGCTGAAAATGAATTGCGTTTTTCAAATTTATACTAACTTCTTGATTCTCCATTTTCTTAGGTATTATTGCCCAGGGGGTGACAGCCGGCCTGATCCTCCATTGACTCTGTGTCCAGCAGGACACTACTGTGAGACTGGTGTCGGCACCTCAACCCCATGCCCTGCAGGCACAATGAGCAACACCATGGGAAATCCAAACGTTACTTACTGTGACCCATGCACCTCAGGATTCTACTGCGCTGGAACGGGCAATGTCAACTACACGGGTCAATGCGACCCTGGCTTCTACTGCCCGGCTGGTCAACAAAGTCCAAATCCGCAGGAGTTTAACTGTACGGTTGGCCACTACTGCCCCACGGGAAGTGCTTTACCCGTTGTTTGTGCACCAGGCTATTATCAGGATCAGGAGCAACAAAGTGTATGCAAGGATTGTCCAGCTGGAAGGTAATAAAATGGTGGAAAAATTTTTGAGATTTATCATAAAAAAAAACAAAACATTCTTTTCCTTATAAAACTTACAAAATCAAAAACAAGAAAAGAACAAAAACTTACAAGACAAAGCAAATCAAGATATTAAAATACAAATAAAAGCAAAAATATCAAATCAAAAAGCTCAGACTAAAGCTCATAAACCTTTATTCTTACATTTGTCCTGACTAAAAATGATTCATTTCATCAGTTTTCAAAGTTTACATTTCATCCCAGAAAATTTCTTAAAAAGCTATTCTGCCCAGAAAGTTTTTAACATTTTCTTTTTAGTTTAGATGCCTTTGGTTCGGATGATTGTCCTAGAATAGCCATCATTTGTCCTTGTGTTGTTGTTCCTAGAATAGCCATCATTTATCCTTGTGATTCAAGTGATTTACATGATTGAGGAAAGAAATTTATTCTGACACAAAAACAGCTCCATAATTTCTTTGGATTTGATTCCTTTTAGCTACTGCGACCCAGTTGAGGTGTCAACTCTGTCAGGAAACCCTGACGATGGGGTGACGATTCCGGCCGTTTGCCCAGTTGGCCACTACTGTCCACAAAACACTGGAGCTAAATCCAGTTTCCCATGTCCCGCTGGAACTTTCAGCAATGGCACACAGCTACAGACTGCAGGGGAATGCATGGCTTGTACAGGGGGATTCTTCTGTGATTCAGATGGTTTGTTTGACATTCAGTTCTTTTTAATAGTCTTCTTGATTATCAAAGAAAAAAGCATTTGTAAATTTATGAAACATTTAGACAAATAATCTAAATGAAATGTTTTGTAGCATTGATCCTTGACATGTTGTGGACAATCATTGATGTTACATTTTAAGAATGCCTATAGACTATTTGCTTTCTTATAATATACTATATGGTGTTGATCTTCCCATTTCAGTTTATTATCTATAATAACAACTTTAGTATTTTGCTTTCATTGTAGTTTTTACTGTTGTCATTTAGGTTATAGCTTGATTCTATAAGTTTTATTTTATTTGTTATCTTGAGTACTTGGCATTTTTCTGAGTGAAATTTCCAAACTTGTGTATGAGTGTTTTCATTGTTCTGGCAATTTAATCTTATTTTCTTTCATGCAATGCATTTGTTAAAAAAATCTCTTTGTGTCAATCACCAGGTTTAATCGAACCAGTGGACCAGTGTGACGCAGGCTTTGTGTGTGTGTCAAGAGCCAACTCCTCCATGCCCACGGATGGTGTGACTGGCTATGAGTGTCTACCAGGGTACTACTGTCCTAAGGGATCAGACCAAGGCATCAAGTGTCCCGCTGGCACATTCAGCAACGCGACCGGCTTGGAGAATGTTACGGAATGCCAGCAGTGTACCTCTGGAATGTATTGTGACGTTGATGGTCAGTGTTTTCTCCTTTTTTTCTTTTTACCTTTTCCCTAAGAACTTTATAAAATCTTCCCAGAAACATTTTCATTTACATGAAATGCAGTTTACATCATCAGAAAACTTTGTGGAATTTTTTCCTAGGCTTAGATACAAATGCCAATTCATTTCAACATTCTTATGCATGACATATTTTCAATAAAATATTATCTCAAAATGGAGAATTTAAAATGGAGAAAGAAAAGTTTGTATTGTCTAACATTATACACTGACATCATGTTTATTAAAAGAATTCACACAATGTTCATGCTGGTTACATGTATAGAATTAGTTTACTTCACAACTCTCACATACTCCTTTAGACTCTCAATAAATGTTTAAATGCTTATTTTTTCATTGACATACAAATGCCATAGGCACTGACCAAATACATTTCCTAGTAATAAATACTAAGGGTAAAATTTCCAAATTCAAACAATTATTCAAACTACAATTTATTTTTCTATTGATGTTTTCTGTTTGTTTTTTTGGATAGGTCTGACGTCTCCTACATCCAACTGCAGTGCCAACCATTACTGCACTCTTGGTTCTGACACTCCGACACCAATTGGGCTTGCCTATGGAGACTACTGTCCAAGTGGACACTACTGTCCTGAGGGCACAGGGTCACCCATCCCTTGCCCAGCTGGAACGTATTTGCCGGACACTGGTCGTGGTTCAGACATTTATTGCTCTGATTGTCCCGGCGGAAAGTACTGTCCCAATGCAGGGCTTTCTAACTTTACTGGTAAGTACTTTAAATATCATGCTTCGGATTTCAGGAGGCTTGTTGGGTTTGTCTACTTGTTTGTTTTTATATAATATTTGTATATGTGAGGGGTTTGTGTCTTTTGTTTGTATTCTCCTTGTATTAGTTGCTTTATTTGTTTCACGTTTCTAGGGGGAGGGAAGAGAATAGATTGGAGCATTCATTTCTAAAATATTAAAATCTGTTTTAGGTGGTAACAGAAATTTTATCAGCTTTTTTTTTACAATCAGTTAAATTGTAATTGTTGCTGGGTAATTTAAGAAATTAACTTCAGTTTAATTTCTTACCAATCAATCTTTGTTTTTCCATAAAGCTGTTTACTTTTCAATGAAAACAAAACTATCATTAAGGACACTGAATGAGAAATCAAATATAGAAATGGAAGTTATCAATTAATACCCATGAAGATGTCTAGGGAACTGTGATCTATCTGAATATCGAAGTTTAGTCATAAAATCAGGTATTTGGTTTCCAGTATATATTTTGTTTTTCATTTTTATTACCTGTCATATGCAAAATTAGCTATGACACTCTGTGCATTTTGTGTCTTTTATCCTAGGTGACTGTGATCCCGGCTATTACTGTGACTCAGCCTCTCAATCCCCAACACCGACTGATGGGGTCACCGGTGACATTTGCCCAGCCGGCACTTACTGCCCAGGAGGCACAGACGTTCCTATACCTTGTGACGATGGTACTCATTTTCTCTTGTCTCCCTTTTTCTTCCTTTTACAAGTATGCAATATGAGAGGGGTATGCAGCTCTCCTGAAGCATTTGTCAGCACACTGTTCAAGCTTGTCTCCTTTAAGGGGTCAAATCATTGTTGTATGCTTTACTTATTTATTCTTCATTACACTTAAGTGCAAAAGTGTTAATACTAAGTGACAAAGGAAAATTTGTCCAAATGCAAGCAAGAAGGCCTATCAAGATTGTATAATGTCTTGATTCTTTCATAGAATAAAGTAGGTCTATTCCTATTTTCTTATTATTTCTTATTATTTGTCTCTATTTATTTTCTTCCTCAAATGATCTCAATGATACTTCTACAGGAACCTACATGAACCACACCCAGGCTAGCGTATGTGACCCCTGTCCGGCTCGTTATTACTGCGTCAACAAGGACCGAGTGGATCCCTGCCCTGTTGGCCACTTCTGTGAAGGAAACAACGGCTTTAACCGATCACAGTGCCCACCAGGCACGTACGGCCCCACTGAGATGCTTGCCGCCGAAAGTGAGTGCACGGCCTGTGATGGAGGTAAATACTGTGACACACCTGGCCTTTCAGCTGTGAGTGGATTCTGTTCTCCTGGCTACTACTGCAACAGTGGTGTTGATACGAGCACACCCAATGGTGCTCACACAGGCATTGGAGGTATGTTTGTTGGTTAATTTCACCGTTAAGTGAACAAAAGCCTGTAGGTTGAGAATACGGCTAAACTTGGAATTGACAAAAGAAAACTAAAGCAAAACACAACATCAACAACCTGATAAAAAAAAACAACCCAAAAAACAACAACAATATAAACAAAATGAAACAAAAAAACACTACAAAAACAGCAACAAATAATAAAACAACAAAAACAATGAGATAAAGGAATAGCTTAGGGAAAATTGTTATTTTTCGGTTTTTAGTTGGTTTTGTTGTTTGTTGTTGTTGTTGTTGTTGTTGTTATTGTTGTTGTTGTTGTTGTTGTTGTAATTGTTGTGTTTTTGTGGGTTTATTTATTTTTGTTCTTTTTTTTTTTTTTTTTGTTTTTCTTCTGTTTCTTGTCAGAGTTTGGGTTTTTTTGTTTTGCTTTTTTTGTTTTTTGTTTGTTTTGTTTTTTGTTATTGTGTTGTTTTGGTGGGTTTTTTTTTTTAGCTGAATGGAAAACTTAGTTCCCCTACTTGACAACAGCAGTCATGAAGCAAAATCCAATAAAAGTCTCTTTTTTTTTTTTTTTGCTTTGCCATCAAAACTTCTCAAGCCATATTATCTCAAAGTCTTTTTCAAAGCTCAATCAGTTTTTGTGCCAACTCTTTTCAAATCCAAATTGACATATCTTAATCTTCATTATTCCTTAGTTGTCTTTTCCATCTTTACCCATGTATTCCATATTAGAGGTAGGTTGGTTAAGAAACTTGAGAAATGAAAATTCTCATAGTTTACCGATAGCTTACCGATATCTTTTATATTTTCAGGTGAATGTCCCGTCGGCCATTATTGCCCCAACGGTACGGCCGATCCAATTGGATGTGCTGCGGGCACTTACAATGATTTGACCACTCAAGACTCCTGCAAGCCGTGTGAAGCAGGGTACTACTGTCTGGCCAACTCGACAACCTACCTTAGCACGCCTTGTCCCACAGGTAAATTTTGTTAAGGATTATAGCCATTAAACTGAATAAAGATGAGAGACATTGTGGATAAAGTGCTTTGTGTCATTTAAATATTCATTCTCTATATTTTAATAGTTCAATTTCAGGTATTTCAGTAGCATTTCTAAAACTTGTTTTTAATTTTTCTAGCTACTCAATATGACTTTTTTCAATAAGATTCAATATACATAAATGTGTAGGTGACTTGAACTTTCATTATACCCACTTTTTAAAAAAGGTCACACTTGATGCATTACATGTATCACTTCATTATTGTTCTAAGGAAATCAAAAGCCATAATATAATATGCATTTTCTTTATTCCTGTGTTGGGGTCAAAACTGCCAAACGGGTCACTATTTAAGCCTGCAAATTAATGCATATTTATGGGATTTGCAGGTCAATCTGAGAAGAGGTATTAGAAAAGCATTGACATTTTCTCATTAATATCCTTTTCTCATCTTTTAGGAGCTTACTGCCCAGAAGGCACTGAATTTGCCCATCAGTTTGACTGTCCACCCGGAACTTACAACAACAGGACACATGGTAGCAGTATGTACGACTGTCTTTCCTGCCCAGGTGAGGAGGAGGAGGATCCTCTCCTCCAAATTTTTTTTCTCGCACGTCTTTAAAACAAGCTGGTGTCACTTGTGACTGTCTTGATTGTGTATTGTACTCGCCCATTTTCATGTTCATTGTCTACATTAAACATCCCCAATCATCACCTTTATGCCTCCTCTTGTATGGTGCAATGTGGACTGTGATTTTCTAACAAGCAAATACATGTGCACATTTAGAAAATTGAAAAAAGATTAGGGGAAAAGATTGCCTCATTTCTAACACTTAGAAGATGTATTTCAATTCACAAAGAAAAAATGCATGTACTATTTGATTCATGCCCTGGAAATGGAAGCTTTTAGTTGAAAGTCTTAATGAAACTGTTTGACTGCCCTGAATCAGGTGGAGAATATTGTGAAACGGCTGGACTGCCAGTACCTACCGCTAGCTGCAGCGCTGGATGGTATTGCTCCGGTGGTGCCTACACTAGCAAGCCAACGCCAATCAACAATGTCACAGGAATAGATGCTCTCAACACAACTTGTCCCACTTACTCCCTCAACTACACTGGGGATATATGTCAACCAGGTAATCTGTTTGAAGAATGAAAATGACCAGAAAATCATATAGATGTATTTCTTCAATAAGAAAAAGAAAGCTGCAGTTTATTGGACATTTTTACCCTATGTGCCATTAGATCAAGGTGTGGAATCGCTGAGGAATCATCAGTCCTTTTTCTCGAATAAATTTGGTCTAAGACAAAAAAAGAAGAAAAGAAAAAATATATATACAAGATACGAGTCATTTTATATATCGGTCGAACCAACCCAAAAACTATCTAATCAATCCAAATAATAATAAATCATCAATTAATCGAGCAATATATGAACCAGGCGATTCATCAATCAATCATTCTCTGATTGATCAATCATTCAGTCACTCATTTTGTCAGTTGGCCAAGTTTTCAAAGTCTCCAATGTTTTCTAAGGAACCTACTGTCCACAAGGAAGCTCCATGGCTCTACCCTGCCCCCTTGGCCAGTACTGTGAGAATTACGCCCTTCCTGCCCCAAGCGGAGACTGTGACGAGGGGTACTACTGCAACGGAAGCTCAGTCAGTCCAAATCCCCAACTTTGTTCCAAGGGCCATTATTGTCCTCAAGGCACACAGACAGAGGTACAATGTGCTCCAGGGACATTCTCAGGTATAGTAAACAACATTTCTGTAGTCTTGTTTTGTTTTCTTGTGCATAGATTCAGAAGAATTGATGACAGCATTAAAAAAAAAATATTTCCTGAAAAAAAACATTTTTTTTTTAAGATTTGAAAACACATTAGGAAAGATCAAGTCCCAAATTTAGTGTGCCATTTATTTCTATATATTAGCAATAACTGAAATGCAAAATTGAAAATTTTCTCATTCTCTGTCATCATTTTGTTGGCTTTTTATTTTGTTTTGAGCACTGTAATACTCTTTGATTTTCTTTGACATTTTACAGATTTTTTTATTTTTTTATTTTTTTATTTTAAGAAAAGGAAAAAGTCATATTTGTTGCCAGGGCTTTTAAATTTAATTTTCAATTCTTTTTTCAGTAATATTCATTTCTCTTTTTTGAAATTTTATGCAAACCCATAATATCCATGTTTAGCGTGGTGTATTGTTCTGTGATGTTTTATTAAGAATTATTGAACGTTGTTTGTAATTTAGATTTGCATAAATGGAGAAAAACAATGATTTTATGCAATATGAATGTGAATACCTTCTTGTATTTTCTGACTCAACAGATCTGGTACATTTATTTCATTTGTTAATAAATTACTCATTACCTTATCATTAATGTCATACATATGATTCTCTAGATCGTGAGGGCAATACGAACATCACTGGTTGTGACCCTTGCACTGCCGGTTATTACTGCCTCACTTATGGCCTTCCAACACCAACCGCCGAATGCGATAGTGGATTCTATTGCCCTGAGGGTGAGAGTGTTCCTCGCCCGACTGACCGAGCCTGTAGTCCAGGTCATTTCTGTCTTTCCGGTAGCCACAACCAAACTGGGTGTCCATCAGGAACCTACCAACCACACTGGCAGCAGAGCACCTGTGATCCATGCCCATCTGGTTTCTACTGCAAAGCTTTTGGTAGGTGGTGAATATCATTTTGTGTATATAAATATACATTATGATATGCCTTATTTGTATATCATCTTCACAGCAAGAAACAAAAGGGCAAAGACCATCATTTTTCAAAGCTTGATGTCCACTTCAACAATTTTGATATGCATGTTTGTATCAGGAAAAGACAACACAGCATTAAACTTACTCAGAGAAATAAATATTGATTCATTCCACTTTTTTTTTTTTTTGCCATTTCATTTATTTTTACACATTTGACAATCATTTTTTTGTAGAAGTATGCTTTTTCTCAAAGAAGGTAACAGATATTTCGATTGAGAAGATCAATTTAAAATTATGTTTGTTGTTGTTGGTTTTTTTTTTGTGAACCATATGTAGAAACTTAAATGTACAACACTAATATTAATGAAAACACCTTGGACCTGGTGTTAACAAACACCCCTGACCTTGTCCCCCGATTTGAATTAATACCAAGACTATCCGACCATGAAGTTGTTTATTTTGAGTTCCATATAAAAGTCCCCAAGCAAGTGAACATAGTTCGTCAGATCCCCCTCTACAACAAGGCGGACTGGGAAAGCATGAAATGCAAAGTGAACACCCTTTGCCAACAACTATTAGGTATGGACCAAGACACCCCAGTAGAAACACTTTGGACAACATTTAGACACACCCTTTTAGAAGCAGGCAAACAATATATTCCAAAGAAAACAGCTAAACAGAAACAATCTAACCCATGGCTAACATCAGAATTAAGGAGGCTTATCAGAAAAAGAGACAGAAAATACAGGCAAATGAAGAAACGTGGTACCGACCAACTTAAAAAAGAAACCAAAGACCTTTGCAGAGAAGTACAAAAACAACTACGCAGGGCATATTGGAAATACACAGAAACATTGTTCACACCTACAGCAGAAGAAAATGACAAAAAACCCAGCCTGAAAAGATTCTGGACATACATGAAACAGCAGAGATCAACCAAGACAGGCA
>JBCHJU010094568.1:0-10826 GCA_039654505.1 Plocamopherus imperialis | reverse complement strand
AAGAAAAATTAGCGAGAAATTTTTTTTTTTTCGCCATTCCATAACATACATCTCTGCTGAAAATCAAACTACATTATCGTTAATTCTTCTTCACCTCTTCATTTGAGAATACATATATAAAAAAATTTATATAAAATTGATTAAAAAAAAATTATGTATGACCTTTTCAGAATATATTATCCATAAACACACACACAAAAATCCAAATATAATGTTCCCTAGACTGCAATATTACATAAAGAAATTATTTCAACATACATACATATATATAGCATACGACAGTGATAAATAAATTGGACTCTCATTCAGAGAAACGATTAATTTCATGTCAATTTGTTTCATGTTAATTTGATAACTTTAATAACATGACACTCTTCAAAACGACTACCACACTCTCTCTTTTTCTCCGAATGACAGCCGGCTTTTTTACATTCAAATCCACACACTGTTCTCTCTCACAAGCCATTCACTCTTCTCCTACACCCATCTTTATAAACTAACACTACTTACTCCATTTCAACCACGTCATGAAATAAAATAGCAATGTCGATAATAACCGTAATAATATTGATGATGATAGCAATAATAATAATAATAATAATAAAATCAATTGAAAACAGTGACAGTAGTAGTAGTAATATGCCTCCATAGTGCCGTCTCTCTCTCTCTCTCTCTCTCTCTCTCTCTCTCTCTCTCTTTCCTCTGAGTGGACATAGGTCAGACAGACAGACAGATGGCTTGGCAGTGGGTGGGGAACGGAACGGCCAATCCCTTCAGTGGCTGACCGCGGGATACTTTTTAAACTAAGCTTCCGTGTCATCTCCCTCATGGCCTTTCAGACGCAGACGAGCAAAATCCTCAAAGATGAAGTCGTCGTCCTTGTCTCCGTAGAAGGCTTCCCCGCTGTAATGTGAAAAATAGCAAGGAAGGTAATAAATCAATAAAATCTAGAAAGCAACAACAACAACAACAACAAAATCAATAACTAAAAATAAGAGAGAAGACATTAAAAAAGTATAAAAACACAACAACAATGATTCATAGGACAAACTGTTTAAAATATATATATAAAGAGGATTTGAAAAATTGTCTCAGTTACCCAAGTTTCTCTGATTCTCAATGCAGATCTATATGCAATTCATTGGAGTTTGTTGACAAAAAAAAAAAAAAAAAAAAAAAAAAAAAAAAAAAAAAAAGAAGGAAATCATCCTCTGCAACGTGCCTTGCGGATCCAAAGTACAAACATTATTCACAAGGCACCATTGTTAAGAGATCATTATCCACAAGGTGCCTTGTAGGCCAATGTTCATGCGGCGGTTATCCCAATACAACTTGCAGATAACGGTGCCCCCCTCCAACCAAAAAAACAAACAAACAACAAACAAACAAACCCCACCTTCTTTTTTTAATGTCGAAAATTAAAAGGGGAATTACATAAGAGATTTAACCAACTGACTGGATGTTTGCATAATCAGATGGAGCTTGGATTTATCATCAGGTTGATGTCAAGCAGAAAGTAAAAATGGGTGAAAATATACATATAGATTATCTCATAATGTGAAGCAATGCACAATGAACATTCATTTATCATTCACTAATTTAAGCAATAATGAAAGTCAAACTTGACCTGGCATGTCTTGGTGATAGGAGATTATATAATTTGTGAGACAATAGGAAGAGAAGAGGTTAGGTTGAGAAAGGGTTATGTTTAATATCAATGCTGTTCTGGTCAATATAATTTAACTCTCTCTGGGCGTATGATAACAGTGACTGTTCCTAAACCGAAACATACAAATTATCTGTACCTCACTACATTAAAATAGGTAAGAGTAGTGGTCATGAGAAAGCACATGATATAAAAACCTTATACATGTAGGGTGTGACCATTAGGAAGGAGAAATCTCATATTTTTATCTCATGCAATTAACCATTTGAATGATTCATGCCACACGCCTCACTCATTCTTGTTGAAGAGGAATACACATTACAGGGAGTTTGAAAATTAATAAAAAAAAAAACAAAACAAAAAAATTATATATGGGTGGAAGGGGAAAGTGGGGAAAGGAGGTTTGGTCTGTGTATATAAGCACAGCAGTTACGAGGATACAGAGTAAGGACTCACCACCCTTAAGGCCTAGACCCATGTGATACATAAATATAAAGAGTAAACTGGCAGTTTCTGATTTCACCGACACTGATAATATGGGCAAATTTTACAAACATAAAATAAATTAACTGTTCACATCCAGAAATCAGAGTTTTCAAGCTGCTGGTTACTGGTTTCTTGAACTGGACAGTCGACATAAAAAGAACTGGACAGTCGATATACAAAGAACTGGACAGTAGATAGACAAAGAACTGAATAATCGATATACAAAATTGTATCCAAGGATTCATAAAAAAAAACAAAAAACACCCCCCAAAAACAATAAGAAAAATAAGAGAGGAATCCAAACATCAAACCACCCTAACAGGGCAGTGAAGCATATCATATATATTCAAGTGATTCATTCATATAATTGTCATATTCAAGTGGATCCTTAACTTTGTTTCTTTGAAGGGTGATGGCAGAGGATCAATGGACATTACTGTACAACACACAGATGCATTCATTCATTGACAGAGTTACTTTCCTTTACTTACACCTACTCTTTTCCCTGTTGGCTACAAGGTGGTGTGAAAGGTGCCAAATTGAAAGCAGACACAGTTTAAAACAATTAGCTGGGCAAGAGGAGCTTTGTCTCCAAATGCATTTCATATCTCAATCATTTAAAATGTTGGAAAAAAAAAAAAAAAAAAAGAATAAATAATAAAAATAAAAATAAATCAGGACCATAATATCTGACAGTTTAAAAACAAAATACCCCCATTCATCAACAAACTGTCCATCTCTCTCCCCAAACCCAACAAAAAAAAACCAAACAAACAAGAAATCAATTATAAATGAAGCTATACGCTTTGCATATCAATTCAGGAAATACCAAAAATATGAACGATTTTATATCTTCTTGCAATATATGAATAAAAATGGTCACGCCTTTCTACTTTGAATAAAAACCAACAAATAAACAAACAAAAAAAACAAACAACAAGAAACAAACGATAATGATTTCCTATTTCCCTTTTCATGTAACACATATTGTATCAATCAGAATAAGGCAGATATGTTATTAAATGTTTTTCCTTCAATAGATTTGTAGAAGCACACACTAAGAGAGTAAAGAGAGCTTTTCAAGTACCAGCTAAAGCAAAAATAGAAAATTACTTGAACCTATCAGATACCATAAGCTGGCACCGAAATCTGTAAACAGACAAAGAGTCTTGTAGCACTCCAGTTCAGCAAGGAAAAATATCAGTGTGTAGGTGAATCTTGAGCCTGATATAAAACCTATGACTATGAAAAATGATAAATATATAAAGAGTTCACTCTATAACTATAAGGCAAGGTGGCTGCTGTAACTTCAACTTCAATACTTACTTGGTGTCCAGCTGGATAAGATTCGTGTCGATGGGAGCGTCTCCGCCCTCGGCCGGGGCCAGACTAGCGGACCGTGACGGGGGCGGGGAGTCTGGGGGCTTGGGGTGGGTCAAGGTGAAGGGCAGCTCTACTGCAAGCTCTCTGGATTGGACGAAAGGGGAAAAAGCAAAGTTGGAGTTAAAGAGAAACATACTCTCATTATTATTACTACTAATCAGACATGAAATCTATTCTATCATGATCATCATCATGGTCTCAGGACTTAAGTCTCCAGAATAGCTGACAAACTCGGATAGCTGAATATTCTCGTCAACATAGAACAGTCCATTCGCATAAATATGTCTGTTCGTCATTCCACTGTACAATAGAATACGACATATTTTTACAAATCCTTTTAGTCAGTAAACTAAATATTCAACATGGTAGGCCTACTTTGAAATAATAATAAAGAAAATTCATTACAATATTGTTTTCTTTCATAAAACCACATCCAACTTTGTTCAGTCATTTTTTTTAGTGCAATGTATTTCCTTCCTCTTTGAGTCATAAAGATTGCATTGATTTTCTTATTTAATATTTCATTTCAATACGGTATGCAACTTTGTTTGAATTTTTAAGACATTAAATTAAATGTATTAAAAAAATGCCTAAAGCACTTGACAGGGAAAAATGGCATAATATTTGTGTCTCATCCCATCATTTTCCTGCTTTATTTCCATTCCACTTGCCTAAACAATCCTTTAGCTATTATCTCAGTCTTAAAGTAAATGCAACACTCCTATGCTGACATATCTGGAAGTATATATATATTTTTCAAAAGGATGAAGTCTTCTAAGCATGATTTAACATGAGAACCTTTAAAAAAAAAACTTTCCTGACTCTATCTCATGAGGAACAGAATTATAGTGAATGCATTTATGCCCTTAATGTAAAAATATGGTGGTGCTCATAACTCATTTTCTTAAATATCTGCACTTACAGTCTTTTAAAAGGAACAACTCAGGATGCATAATAATATGTTGGTAGGAGCTCCACAAAAAAAAAAAAAAAAGGTATTGAGACATATGAAATTTATTTTCATTAATTTGTTAATACATTGGTTATAACAAGACCTTCACACAAATAAGAGTAGGCCTACATTTTCTGGCTTTGTAATTGTTGTTTTGGCTTGCTGCTATATGCCTTGGACTGCAGTTAGCTCTACAGCACAAGGGGTCAAAGAAAAATGGCCGAGCATAAAATGTAAATGTAAATGGCATCATTTCACAAGAAAGAAAAACCGGAGTGGTTTTAATGATTCGAGTTCGTGAATTTTTCGAGGTGTGTTATGAATTGAGTGGACAAATTTATCACACAAGACACAACAATACCGTCCAACGTAAAAGACACAATTTTCAGAATGAAAAACTCGGGCATAAAACAAACAAACAAGCAGACAGAAAATTGCAATGGGCTTAGTAAGATGGATCAGTTTATCACTGTCGTAAATGCTTCACACAAAGACATCCTATAGGACACACAGATAATGTTTTAGTCTTAGTCTTCAAAACTCATTTATGCTTTCAATTGAGTGTGCTTGACGATATGCTGAAAAGTAACCATCTACTACTTTTTTTTTTTTTTTTTTAAGAGCTATTTGAATTTCTCTTTAAAATCTTTGGCATCTTTGCTATCTTGATTTATAATAAGCGTAATAATAATAATAATAACAATAATAATGATAAAATATGATAACAACAATAACGATAATAATAGCAATAATATAATAATAATAATAGTAATAATAATAATAATAATAATAATAATAATAATAATAATAATAATAATAATGATATCAATATGCATGATATCAATAGCAATGATAATAATAACAAAAATAAAAATTATAATATTGAGCCTTAACTGGCCACAAAGCTACTGGTTTGTAAAACACTTTGACACCAGAGCAGTGACAAAGAATGTTAAAAAGAAACAGACATAGTTTAAAATGGTACTTGTGCATTGCTCATAAGTTTGAAGATGATACATAAAATACAATGTAATATGCTTGTATTATTGCTTACACCATAGAGTTAAAACATAATATTATTTCCATGGACTATTGTGCAGATCTCTGCGAAAATAAAAATGTTTGGACGTAAGAAAGAAAGAAAGAAAGAAAAAAGGAAAGAAAACAAATAAAAAAGAACAAATAGAAAGAGAGGAAACAAAAGAAAAAGGCAAAAGAAAAAGGCAAAAGAAAAAAAAAAAAAGCAAAAGGAAAAGAAAGAAAAAAAAAAAAAAGCAAGAGAAAAAATGAAGAGAGGAATGAAAACTGTCCATCATCCGTTGCTCAAATGAATCAATAGCATGCTCTGTAATATTGTCCTCAGCAAATAAGATTGATGGTACAAAATGTATTGCTTTAATTCAGGTGTTCAGATATAAAAAAGAAGAAATCCTGTTGTTTAGCATAAACTCAGGTTGGGTAAAAGCCGGAGACAAACACGGAAACCCCTAAACCCCCCTTCCGCCGGTTCAAATTATAGGCTGTGAGTTGATCAAGGGTATGTGTTGATTATATAATAGGATGATGATGATGTTGGCGCAGCAGTCTAATGGATGCTTGCTGAAACCATACAACGTTGCCGGGACGTGCTAATCCCAGTCGGGTACATATATTTGTCTCATTTGTTTCCATGCATCCCTGCCCTGTGTGAGGGATCTTAAGGTGATCGTATCTCGTTCTTTTAAGTTGTCCCGGTATTGATGGCTTTATTATATATACATACAAACATATACGCTGTTATATCTGTTGTATTGCTTCAAAGGGTTGATCAGAATAAAATAGAAATGCTTCACTGAAATCAACAATCTAGACAATTGATTTCAGTCTTTTGTAACACACCAACAATTTTGTTTTTTTGAAAGGAAAGAATGTACTGTTGGCTTGGTCTTCATAATAGCTGACAAACTTAGTTAACTGAGTATTGTTGTCGATGCGCCAAAAGTAATTCATTATTCTAGCACATTTATTTTGATATAAGTGTTTTACATTTTAAGTTTCTTCTTGAAATCTTCTGTATCTTTACTGTACTTTATATTGGTTCCGAGTTTGTTTTACAATCTGAATGTATTGGGAAATGTAAACACGTTGTAGTTCAGGAATAAAAGCCTCGTTAAAGGAATGAGAAGAATGCAGTAGGGAGGCCATAGAAGAATAGTTGAAGATAATATACCATCATCAGTAGGCAAAGAGAATGGGAATTAGATGACCAGAGGACAAGACATAATATTATTAATGCTAATGTGTATTGTGAGTTATTAAATAGGGACCGCTACCAACCATGCTGGAAGGGTGCTCTTGCTGTTTTACCTTTTATTTACCAGAGGGGTTTATTATCGGAACATGAGTTGAAAGTTTGGGAAAATTAAAAGTGTAGAGGAGGTGGAAATAATTAAAATTAATACACAACACCCCCAGGGGGGAAAAAGCCCCAGGATTTTTCACTCATGTTACTGACACAATACATTTATGAGGTCAGTAGGGTAAATCATATTTAAAGTAATTTACGATTTTTGAAGTCTCCATATCCAAAGCAAAGTAAATGGTTTTAGTGAACATTTAAGTTTTTGGTCAAATCTAGTCACATGTGAATGGTTTTAGTGAATACCAATACAAAAGTTTCTAGTCAAATCTAGTCATATGTATGTGGTCTTTGTGAATAGTTAAGTTTTTGGTCAAATCTAGATCTAGTCATAAGTGAATGGTTTTAGTAAATGCTGAAGTTTTTGGTCAATTCTAGTCATACGTAAATGGGTTCGGTGAAGAGTTAAGTTTTTGGTCAAATCTAGTAATAGGCAAATGATTTTTGTAAATAAAGGAACTGAAGTTTTTGGTCAAATCTAGTCATAGTGTAGCTCATGAGGCATTACTTGAGAAGAAATAAAACTGAAAGCCTAGAGACAAAAAGTATTTCCAGGATTTGTTGAAAAATAAAACCACACTGCATCACTTCAATAATCAATTCAGAAATTATAATTATCATAAAGCTTTCAACACGCAAATGCACTCATGATATAAATCCACTGCATAATCATATGGAACAAAAGTATTCTCACTGCACAACGGACCTAAGTCGAACAAAAAATTCTTTTGCTAGTGAGCTTAGATTAAGAATACTTCTTCACTTATTTTTTCCTTCAAACTTTTCTTTAAATTGACATTATTTCTTGGCTTTATCTCTCCTAGTTTTTTAAAATTTCTTTGTGGAAAATAAAATATTTTTGATCACACAAAAAATTTAACAAATATGCTTGCTTCTTAATTTCTTCTTCTTCCTTAAGAAAAAAAAAATCCCAATACTATTTTGGATCAAATCTATGTAAAAGAATTCATCTAGATTGTATTATTTGTTTGTTTCAAACATTACATTGTAATTTCATTTTGTTTTATCCTTAAATGCCTTTCATTTCACTTTTTAAAAATTTGACAAAGGACATCTGCTACGACTTAAAAGGAAATAATGGTTAAAAAAAGTCTTCAGGCAATAATTAATTTTCCATCGAGGATAAGGTGTGGATTAGATTAGATTAGAACAGCTGCTTGACACCCAAGGCAATTTATTGTTAAAAACAATACAAAAAAAAAAAAAAAGACAGATGGTGTCAAACATATGGTTAAAAAAACAAAAAGCAAAACAACTGGGGGAAAATATTTTGTGCATCTCATAATTTTCAAAAAATTAAAAGCAACAAAAAAAACCCTCCAAAAAAACAACAAAAGAAAACAATAAAGGCAACCCCCCAAAAAAAACAAAACAAAACAACAACAACCCAACCCCCCAAAAAAACCCCCCAAAAAACAACCAAACAACAAACCACACGAAAAAAACAACCAGCCCATAAACCAAAAAATAATAAAATAAAGAAAGAAAATAAAAACAAAAACAAAACCCACACTCAAGCCTCAAAGCCAAGCATCTAAAAGCCTAGAACAGGTGAACAAAGGTGAAGGTGGAGTTTTGGGGTATTTGTGGAATTTAATGGAACTGGATGGAAAGAGGAGGATGAGGAGATAGAGAAGGAAGGAAGGAAGGAAGGAAGGAAGGAGGAAGAGGAGGGAAGATGGATCCCCCCCCACATGGAAACCAACTTCTCCCTCCTATCCCTTCCTTCTTCCTCCAGCTCAAGGATTGACTTGCTTCGAGCTTTGGTCGGAATGAGAGCGTCCAAGCGAAAATAACTTGCGTAACCATTGTCTGTGAAAAAATACACGATGACATGCATTGAAATATGACGAGGCAGCCACAAACACGACATGTTCTGGTAGCAGGTAAAAAATAAAAAGGGGGCGAAAGGTATCAATGCCTGAAATGTAAATGATAGTCTAAACAATGTCAGTGTCAGGGGTAGGTGATGCTTATATATGTATCATAAAACAAAACAACAACACATACATAAAAAACAACAATCCAAAAACAAATGAACAAAGACAAAACAAAACAAACTCCTACCCTTTTACAAACAAAAGAAAACCTGCACAACCCCCCCAAAAATTACAATCTATCTCCCCCTCAAAATAAAACAAAACAACAACAAAACAAACCCCGAAAGCCAAAACGAAACAAATCACAAAAATAAAGACATGCACAAATTTCAAATTTGATATTTTGTCAAAGCTTCAGCACATATTTTTGCTTGATTACTCGCCAAGTCTATGCAAAATCTATGCTCTATGTTCTTTCCAAATTTTCATATACATGAATAAGGCAAAGACAAACAAAGATAAGAACATTTGTCAAGACCATGAACATATTTAACATTGAACATGCCATTCATATTGCTTCATGATAAAAAAAATAAAAATACAATGAGCACCATGCAACAAAAGCACAAATCGTTCTGTTCAAATACTATGATTATTTGGACATCTAAATCTTAATTTCAACTGATCTGACCAACTGACTACATTCATAATTGGAAAAGTCACGGGTGACTGGGGAAATTGAAGTTCTAAAAAGGGAATTTGTATTCAAAAGTACGGTTTTGGAGACACTGGCTATCAAAGTAGGGCGTGTTTCGTATTTATTTTTAGGAGGGGGGGAAGAGTTTTTTTGTTGGTTTTTTTGTTTTGTTTTCTAATATATAAAATTCATATGGGAGAGAGAGAGGGAGGGAGGAAGATTGCGAGAGAGACAAAGAATCAGAAACACACACAACCAAATACACACACACACACACGGAACAGTGAAACATTCTGACACGATTCGGCAATCAGACAGACTGAGAGCAGTCACACCAGATTCATTCTTGCAGAGACAGACACTAAAACGATTTGATTAATACATACAGTACAACATAAAAAAAAAAAAAATAATAATAATGAAGAAAACAAACCCAAACCAAACCAAAACAACAAAACCCAACAACCAAGACATAAAACAAAGACTCAACAACCACATTCATGTTGAACTTGAAGCTGCGCTGAAATATTTAGAGTGACCTGGCACCAA
Source organism: Plocamopherus imperialis (assembly GCA_039654505.1). NCBI lineage: Eukaryota > Metazoa > Mollusca > Gastropoda > Nudibranchia > Polyceridae > Plocamopherus > Plocamopherus imperialis. Next base: position 854 of record JBCHJU010094568.1, on the reverse strand, counting down.
TGAGACGTAATGTGACGCTAACATCTAATGCAGCAATGCGACTTGTCAAAACACACAGCTTTTCCAATGCCTGATGAATTATTTAGCAGCAATCAAGGAGTTTCATACTTTTGGTTCTATCAAAATTATTTGGGCTTCAGGTTTGTTTGCCTATAATGCTTATTCATCAATTTGCCACTTATGCCATAAGGAAATTCATGGTTTTTACGGTGGGGCTCAATTTTGACGACCTACGTCAAACAGTTAAACAGTTGTAAAAGTAGGTGCACAAAACAACTTGTCGGAAAAATCAATGAGGCCACATTACGACAAGACTGAAACTAATTTATTTTTCATGAGCTTTGGGGACTGATAATAATATAATAATAGAAAGAAAAAAAAAGATCAATTTTCATGAATTTCAGCATAAAGCTAGGATCCCTCCCTTCCTTTTCTTCATCAGTTAGATCATCAAGAAGTGTGTCCATAGAAAAAACAAAATGAAAACTTTTTTTTTTTTTTTTGCCAAATATTAGTAAATTCATTGAATGCTATCCTTTAGAGAACATTATTTTTCTCTTATTTCCCATTCCTTTAAAATGATTTTTACTAAAACTAAATTTCCCACCTTTGTCTTAATTATTCCAGTAATTTATAACTGATGTGATTTTACATCTTGAACATGAACTTAAATTTGTATTATGATTTTATGTTTTCATGATAATATATACATGTGTCCTTTCCTTCTTAGGTCTTAGTGCTGTGAGGCCTTGGCAAAAAGCTCTTCATAATTGCATCATTATAACTATTATTATTATTATTATTATTATTATTATTATTATTATTATTATTATTATTATTATTATTATTATTAT
>JBCHJU010094346.1:0-10833 GCA_039654505.1 Plocamopherus imperialis | reverse complement strand
GTTTTTTTGGAGGAAGGGGGGGGGGGGGGCGGGGAGGAGGAGGTTTTTTTTTTGGTTTCTTTTTAGAAATTTTCTCGACGTTATTTTTTTGTTAGGTCTTTTAGTTGGTGTGTATGTATGTTTGAGAGAGGGGGTGGGGGTAGGAGAGGAAGGGAACTTGGATGGATTGCTGGGAGAGGGGAGAGAAGAGGCAAAGGCTTAAGTATTTGGATTGCAGCTGAAGTAGAATTATTCCTTCTTTTTTTAATTTTTAGTGCTGCTTCTGTGTTTCTCATTGAACACTAATCTTGTTGTATTGATGATTGTAATATTTTCAGAACGAATAAATGGCACTTAAAGTTACTGTTTAAAGCATCATATGACTCACTATCATCCGCAATGTTAATTTAACTCTTCCAGTGGCGCCTCAAGATGCTTATTGAAGTTGTGCGACCACCACAAGCCTTTAGTGGAAGTCTTGTGTACAAGATACAGGTAAGTCAAGTTTCTATTTCTATTTGGTCATTTCTGTCCAATACATAGCGCACACTTCTCTGTCTGTTGTTCTCAGATAGGTGTAGGATGTGAGATAATTGGAGGACTTTTTATGTGTGAATATCCGTGGGTGTTTGATTTGCTTATGTAATTATGATTGTTGTATAATTTATAAGCCATATGTATGTAAAATTATTATAATTATTGTTATTTTTATTATTTTCATTATCATTATTATTTTTACTTTTATTATAATATCATCATTGTTTCAATTGAATAATGTTTTTTCATTATGAAGTTCGCCTGAGGGAGATAGAAGCCAGAACTGTAACAACGATGAAAATGAAGGGTAGCAAATTTCCTTTTGTGTTACTTCTTGTTCCATTGATCGACCTGTTTGGGGGTTTTGTTTGCAAATAAAAAGACAAATTCCAAAGCACTAAGAAAAATCCAAAACTGTTCTTTTATTTCTTTATTTACCAGAACAATTTACATTTGGTTGCAAGTTTCAAGTGTTGTTTTTGGCCTTCAAATTTATTAAATTCAAAAATATTGTTCAATTGCCTTCTTTGAATTTGTCATGGACATTAAATCAAAACAAGTATTTGTCATTTTCAATGCTGTGTAAAAGCATTTGACTCATTTAAGTCATTTAATATCAAAAACCACATGAGTTCAGATTAAATCTGAACATTACTCCATTTGTTCAAATTATAAGTGATGCTTCAATGATGGTAAACGTAATCTGAAGTCCAGCACATTTATGCAGGCAGGCCATGTTACACCTCTCGATTTCCAACCCTTTTACATCTACATGCTCAAACCAATAAATGTCATTATATTATATTATGTGAGATTTGCATAGTCCTGTTTACACTGCTTTTCTTCTTCATGATAAAAACGATGATAGCTACAATAAATGAGGTTACAACTTACTCAAGAGGCTAATTTACCCTTTGCAGAGGTTTACGCCCTTTGTTGAAGCGCTGGGAGGGTCAAGGATTTGAGAGAGATCTTCGGCACATTGGTTTGTTGCTTGACTCTGGATCAGCCATCCGTGCAAAAGCTCAGGTACGTGGATATGCCAGTAACATGGATGTTGATCTTGGACATGAGGAAGTTACACATTTGTAAATATTTATACATTTTGGGGATTGAAATTTTGAAGGATTGTTGAATGGTGTTTTATTATGATCATTCACTGATTACATCTTCCTGGAACATCTTTTTCCTTTGTAAAAGGAACATTTGTATCACTTTACGGCTTAACATACTAGTCATGTCTTCAAAAAATAATCTTTTACTTCTGTGGGTATAAAATTACTGGGTTATAAACTTCCATCAGAGAAAGATCCTCTAAAGGGAAAAAAAACTTTCATGACCAACCTTGTACCATCCTCATCTCAAAGGAAAAACTGAAATTCCTCTGAAACAAATTTGTATTAATCTGTAGTTCTTTTATAGGTTGTGTTTTTTGTTTTTTTTATGAAATAAAGATACATTATATCTTTGATTTGTTTAGAATAATAGGTCACACTTGCCTTTTTTTTCATTTAAAAATATATATTTACTTTTTTTCTCAAGCTTAACAAAAGTTTTATTTTCTTTGTAAATCAAAATCAAATTGCATTTTTTTCATCATTGTTTGAGGAAGCTCACAACAGGGATATGAATAATGTAAAAGCCAAGTAAAGCTCTTCATTGTCAGTGACATTAGGCAAAAATGTGACTCATCCCCTGTAATTTTTTAATTTTCTTCCTAAATTCAGCGTAACAATGAATGTGCACGATACATACAAGCTGTATGGCGAGGATATCATACGAGGAAAGGTTTACGAAATGCGAACAGAGCATTCGCTAAATTCCAAAAGAGTTACAGGTGTGTAGTATTTAAATCATACCAAACAATACTTTTCCTCTTCTCTGTTAAGCCTTTGAATTAATTTTTCAGCAAGGATCAATCGCATGACTGCACTAAAGTGTCCCAGGCTTCTGTGATATATAGTTGATACTCGGTTTACAGAGCTTGAAATCTGAGCATTGAATCCTTAACAGGTGTCGTTTTAAGTTCATGGATGAAATTTTTTACACATGATGGATATACTGTTAATGGTAATAGAAGATATTATTGTGGTCCTTAACTCAAGTTTCTTTTTCTCAGCTATTACGATACTTCTGGTGCTTAATCCTTTCATGCAAGCATAGATGTGTCATGATCTAATAGATCTTAAATTTTGGTTTTGTACTTTATACAGTTCTGTCAAAATGGCGAATTCCCATGATCTTTTCTGTGTTTATGTGAGCAATCTGCCTGAGCTTTGTATGTGACATTTACCGTCATGTGTATTAGATCGTCATTTGCCCTTTTACCCTGTTTGTGCAGTTGGCGTGAATTGTTCACAAAGTAATAATCTGTAATGGAATGCCCTGGTATAGTGTCAGGATCTGTTGATTTGAATATTACTTTGTATACATGTATGTAGTTATATTTTATACCTTTACTACCACTCCCTCTACACAATTCAATAAATCCTTGCATCTGAATAGAAGCTTCTCTTCTTTTCAAGACCAAGCTAGAACAGAGCAATTCCTTAACAATACCTGAGATTGTATTATTTTACATTTCACCCTAAATCTTGTGATTTGTTTTCCCCAAAAGCAATTAAATTTGTATTCGAATGAATCACCAGAGTCTTTTAAAGATCCACATTTATTTATTTGGTAAAAGTTGTTTTATGTTGTTTTTTCCCCCACTTTTACCTTTTCTTTACATTTTCATTCTTTAAAGGTTAAAAAGATTGGAAAACGAACATATTAAACTGCAAACCCAATACCAGACAGACCTCCATCATCGCATGAAAATGCAGCGTCAGAAAATCATGCGCAATTTCAATGAGAAGAGACTTCAGACCCTAGAGCTTTTGCCAGCTGGTGAGTGATTTGTTGCTCAACTCTTGTCAGAAATTTTGTTTTGCTGCAACAACGAATGTACCCAATTTAACTTTTTGCTTAAGTCTAAAGAAAAGCATTGTAAAAAACCAAATAAGTGAATATTTAAGTAGAAATTTAACAGAAATAGTCTGACATTTGTGATTTATTGTAGCATGTTAATTTGTATTCCTTTCTCTTTTTCAGCTCGCATTGAAGAATACTTGAGGAAAGAAAAATCCGAGGCTGCACTCCGCATTCAAACACTGTGGAGGGGTCACCGGGAAAGAACGAGATTGTCAGAGAGACAGAAAGTAGCCATTCAAGTGAAGTCTGTCATCAGGATTCAAAGAGCTGTAAGATTGGAAATAAAATATTTACTTCATCACATTCAGACAGTGCTGATAAGTCCATCGTCATTGCTAGAGAAGGTTTCTATCTTCACTTTTTAAAGAGTTTCAGAGAGTTTACTATCCAAGGTGACATCAACTGAAACATTTATGTATACTATTCTCCCTGTATGCAATTTTATATCAAAGGCGAAAAAAACAAAAAAAAAGTGCTCTTTATTTCATTCCATACATAGAATGATTCATTTATGCTTTGACTCATGTTTTAGTTTCGCAGGTGGCTGGAAAAGAAAGAGACGTCAGATCAGGATATTCCATCCCACTTGAAGCCCCCCGGTTTGACAGATCAGAGGAGAGTGGAGTTACAAGGGGAAATCTCCAGGTGGCGGGAAGAAAATCCGGTATGATGCAATGATGTCAAAGTTCACTTTGCAAATTTATCCTCTATTAATTTTTGTTCATATAATGTATGAATGAAACAAATCACAAAAGAAGAAATACTTTACGGAATTTGATACAATACAGTCACAAAGACTAACTCTTATCCTGTTAACTAATTAGGCCAATATATTGGCATGAGCATGATTTAACTCTTTGACAACAATTTACCCATATGTTGAAATTTGCATGACTATATAATAGAGGCATTAGCATATGCTCATCCCAATATATGGGCAAATTGTTGTCAAAGAATTACATTGGTGCTCATGCCAATATATTGCCTTTAAGTAAGTTTTCAATGAGCCAAGAATCTTCACAGGATGCCATTATGTAATACCATATAGATGGCAATATATCCAAGCTCCACTTCATACTTTTATAATTTTTTTCCCCTGTGGAATAGATTTGACAAGTCCTTTTCTTTTCTTTTTTTCAGACAAGGGTTGAGACTCGTGAAGATTTGGAAGCGGTTCATGCAAAGGCGCAGGAAATGCTCGGAAGATACTACTACAAAATCCGTCCGTATAGGAAATTGCAATATCAAGTGGAAAATTCAGTCGCGCGCCTTGAAACCGACTCAGAATTGTTAACATGTCAGTAATCTTTAATTATTCATGAGGTCACCTGAATAATTATTTTATTTTTGTTGTGGTTTTTTTTTAATTTACTATATTTTTTTCTCTCATTTTATTACATTATATATTTATATGAATTATTGTATCATTCATATATGTTTTTTCACTGTTTATATGTATGCATTTATTTCTTACATTATTTATTTTTTTTACTCATATTTTAATTTTTAATTGTTTTATATTAATGTATCTTTTACTAGATTATATGTAAGCATTTTTAAAACTGCATTATATTTTTTCTATATCATGTTTGTAGATTTTTTTTTCTTTCGCTTGTGAAGTTTTGTATAATTTTCTTTACTACATGTTTGCTGTGTATGTTTACCTTTTTTTTTTAACAGTACAATTTTTTTACTCCTTAATATATCTTATATATGTATATTGTTTTTTTGTTTTTTTTACTTTATTATATTTGCTGTTACTGCATTTCATCATAATCATGAGTGGCTTATACTGTGCAGCTCATTGCCAACCATTCGACTCCACTTGTCTCTGTTGTCTGCCTGTCTGAAGTATGTTATGGACGTTTTGGTGTTGCTGGTTGTCTGTCTTTAATATTTGGCGTGTCATTCTTGGTTGTCCTCTAGATTGCTTTCCCTCTATCACACCACTTACTACTGACATTTCAATGCTCTTCTTAGACAACATGTGGGCAAAAAATTTCATTTGTCTTTCTCTTATTCTTTTTATCAGGGACCTTTCTCTTTTTGACAATTTTCAAAACTTGTTCATCAGTTGTTTTTGATGTCCATGAGATTCTCCTTCGGTATTGCCACATTTCCATGGCCTCTGATCTTCTCTGGCTCTCTTTATCGATGTTCCACATCTCACAAATATAGAGGAGAGATGTGATACATGTTTCAATGAGATGAAGACGTGTTTCTATTTTCTGTTGTGAGCTGCATATGACATGTTATAATTCATGGAAGATGGTCTTTCTTATTGCTATTTTTTGTTGTATTTCTTTTGTGTCTTTTGCATTGTCTGAAATGGTAGAACCAAGATATTTGAATGTCTTAACTTGTTTTCTTGGGTTTCCTTTCAGCTTGAAGTTTGTGTGTTGTATTTCTTTGTCAACTAGCATGCACTCTATTTTCTTGACATTTAGCAGTAGGCCTTTTTTTTTAAGCTCGTTGTTACTAGTTTGTCTAGCATGTTTTTCCGGAGAATATGTCATAAACACACCATCATTTGTGAATCTCAAATTCGATAAATTGTGTCCTCCAATACATACCCCTTTCATGTCTTCAATTTCGTGGAAGATGTATTCACTGTAGACATTAAATAGATCTGATGATAATATACAGCCTTGACGCACTCATTTCTTGATGATGAAAAATTCTTATGTATCTTTTTCTATCTGTACCCATGCTGTTTGTTTCCAGTAGAGGTTCTGCACTAATTTGAGGTATTTGCTGCATTTACTTTATTATTTTTATGTATTTTTCCTGTAATATTTATATGCATTTATTTTTATGATGAACAGTAGTAACTGCCTAATTGGACAGTCGTCCTGAAGCAGCAAAAAAAGTCTAATTAGCCAAAACGCCCACCTAGCCAAAATCGTCGGACGAGATGGCCGATAGTCCATGGTTGGACAATGATCACATCATCTAATTGGGTATTGTACGTTATATTTCATAAAAAGATGGAGTTACCTTCCCATATAATTTGTCTTGTTGAGCAAACAAAGTACTGGGACTCTGGCAGATGACCATGGAAAACGAAACAGAGAATCATTGTTTGCTGACCAATCAAGGGGATGGCCGTGTTTTTAGGTAGGCTTGGTCCAGCATACAACATGGCAAGTGTGAGACCAATGGGTCGAGGGGGTGATCGCTTAAACGCTATGATTAGATGTGATTGGCCAACAACCACGTCATTGCATAGGCCTACACAGTGTGTTGCATTTGCATGCTTTAGAGCGATGATGCCCTGTAGCATTTTTGACACCTGAGCTGTATTCACAGTTTCACAGAAAAAACGTTCACGAAGGCGAAACGTCCAGTTAGCCAGAGTCCAAGTAGGCGGTTACTACTGTATTACATTTATTTATTTTTTACTACATTTAAAAAAATATAAAATTCTTGCGATGTTTGTTTACTGTCTCATATATATTTTTTTTACTTTATCACATCATTTATTGACAATGGATTCCTGTTGATTCTCTCAGTGGCCCCTGGCCTGAAGGACATCACACAAGCAGACATCGATATGTACTCGTCTCGCTCCCTGCCCATCGCAACCAAGGCAAAAATGGAGCACAGCCGCATCCTGAAGAGACTTCAACTTCCGTGGTGGAAAGCCCTAGGTCTGGAGGATGACGAAGTCGATGAGATGGAGAAGGAAAGAGTGGAAGCGGAGATGATGCTTGAAACACTAGGGATTTAGTCATTCTTCAAAACTTACAATAGGCTCATTTTTTTAATCTGTGATATAATATACGCTGTGTAAAAAGCTTTTGTTTGTCAGTTTCAATATGAATGGAGAGATGGTTGAAAGATGTACGGTAGGTGTATATTTTGAAAGTCTGTGATTACAAGCTTTGTGTCTTGTTTTGTTTTATTTTTATCTGTTCTCTTCATAATATAATTTAAATGCATGATGTACAATATAAGACATATATATGCAAAGGGACAGTTATCCAAAAGTGTTGTACTGAAGCATTAAGTATTGCCCTTACAAATAATTTGAGTAACAATAATGTAAATGGTGATATCACATTGATTTTGTAACCAACTCATGGTGATATCACATTGATTTTGTAACCAACTCATGGTGATATTACATTGATTTTGTAGACCAACTCATGTGGATATCACATTGATTTCGTAGACCAACTCATGTTGATATCACATTGATTTTGTAGGCCAACTCATTGTGATATCACATTGATTTTGTAGACTAACTCATGTTGATATCACATTGATTTTGAAGACCAACTCATGGCGATATCACATTGATTTTGTAGACTAACTCATGTTGATATCACATTGATTTTGTAGACCAACTCATGGTGATATCACATTGATTTTGTAGACCAACCCATGTTGATATCACATTGATTTTGTGGACTAACTCATGGGGATATCACATTGATTTTGTAGACCAACTCATGGTCATGGCATGGCGTGGACAGAAGTCAATGGAATGAACACATGAGTGGATGAGTCACGGCAGGCAGTATTTTCCACCTTCATTTTCTTGTCTTATTTGGACATGTTACATTCAGATGTAAAGGTCTAAATCTAAAGTTTGATGAGGATGCTTAGCTGGTACATGAGTTGGTTTTATGGAAAAAATATTTATTCTGACGAAGACAGTTTTCTGATAATGTGGTTATTTGTCTGTCTGTCAGTGATTGACGTTCTTGTGAATGAATTTTGGATGGAAGACTTAGACTCACTTGAACATTCTTCACCAATGTACTGCACAGCAGGCTGAAATGTCATGTTAATAAAGGAATCATATAAACCTTGGTGCTGTCACATAAACAAAAGTCTGTGCATGTCTGATGATAATGATGATTTAACTTTTATTTAAATTTGCATTGCTGATTGAATAGCCACATTCCATCCCACTGTTTTTCTGTGGCAGCTTCCTGTGGTGAACATTGATTAGATCAACACCTTCTGTCAGAAGATTGATTTCTAGGGGTCACAAAATTATTTTCAAGGTTCTTCAAACTTATCCTGTCAAAACACCTCCAGGCATGAAATTTTTTTATTATCAGCTACAGTGTCTTGGAGTCTCTCACCTTATTTCATTGACATATAGTCCACCCAATGATGTTGATAATTATCAATGTAGTTTTATAAATAAATCTATTTTATTAGAAAATATGTGCTGCTGTTCTCTTACATTCGCTAGAATTTTGTGTACTGTATGTTTGTCAAAATACAGGGTACCAAAAAATCAAAACACAGCAAGGTACATTAAAACCATTGAGACAGTCAGCATTTTTTTCTTTTATAGGCTTTTATTAAAATTTGGTAAATTTGTATTAAAAAAGTGCATATATATTACAGTATTTTCAATGAGGATTTAAAATGCAGTTTCCAGAAGAAAAAAAAAGTAATATACATGTAAAATTTTTATAATGGAATAATCACGATCAAAACAATTCTCATCAAATTAAAATCAAATAAATAACTATAATAATAAATACCCAAACAGAAACCAAAAGAATGAAAATATCAGAAACTTCAATGAAATAATACATTTGAAAAAGAAAGAGGGAAGGGCTTATTAAAACAAATTAAAACATGGATGATGAAAAAAACCAGGATGAGTTTGGTACATAAAGAAATAAAACACAAAGAATAAGTTTAGGCTCCAGTAAAATTCATCAGATAGGAAGATAATTAAATATTTTTTAAATTTACAAAAAATGAAAGAAAGTTGTCATGAGGAAAAAAATGTTTTAAAGAATTTAATAGCATTATAGACAAAATTCATTCACTGGAAATTTGAAAAAAAGCATGTGAATTTTTTTTTTTTTTTTTTTTTTTTTTTTTTTTTTTTTTTTTCTCATATCGGAATTCATTTTCATGTTGGAATCATAGCAACATTATCCCAAACATCAACAAGTTGCCAAAATCTTACATTTATATAAATTACCTCAGAAATTAGGAAATATTAGAAATTCTTCTACTTTCCAAACATACATTCAAACCTTATAAAATTCATTGGCACTCAACAATTTTGAATTCATTAAAACTGTATAAAAGTTTGAGCCACGTTTGATCATTTTTATCCTTTTTTTTTTAAAGCATCACATTATTTTGAGGAAATGTGTCTAATAGTTTGATAACCATCAAAACTACAATTACAAGTTACAAGGGTTCATTTGTATTATTATGTCCCTCTTGCAAACACCATTGTGTAACGGTGTAGAAAATACTACTAAGCAATTTTTTCAGTCTTCTGAAATTAAATCTTAGGTCTTAGTACTGACATCAACTCAACTGTTATGAAATACATGTAATTTCAAATACATATATATGTATACTGTAAAATGTGAAACTGACAGCAAAGTGATTTTTCAGATAGAGGAAATTTAAATACAGATCTATATTATTATTACAAAGTTATGAAAAGGATACGTGTCATAATTTTGTTCTGATTTATTGAATTTTTTTTTTTTTACAAATTTTATTTTCTTTCTTTTTTTTTTTTTTTTTGTCTCATTCTCATGATTTTCCTTATCCCTGTTTGACACCATTCATGTAAACATTTATTCCATCCTGTAATCTGGTTATTTTAATGTATGAGTAGAAGTTTTTGCCATCACCTGCAGTAATTGCATGAATCAAATAAATGTTCTTAAAATGTATGAGTAGAAGTTTTTGCCATCACCTGCAGTAATTGCATGAATCAAATAAATGTTCTTAACCCCTTGAGTTAAATATAAATAATATATAGATGAAAAAATTGAGGCTTATGGTAAATGCTGGATAAAAATCAACATCTGTCTTTCTTCATCTCGAACAACAAACAACTCAACACACCTTCACAAACACACACACATACACACACATGCATACATCAACGTACAGACTTTTTATTTCACTCGGGTTTCCCCTTGTGAATTTTGATGCGACACATCATATTGAGAAACTTGTGTAAGTCGATCTCTCGTGATTCTCCAGCAGTGGTCTTGAGGAACATTTCAATCTCCTCATCGGTGAGTTTCCCTTTAGGGGAGTCGACTTCCTTCAAGGAGTCAAAAGCTTTTTCGATGTCAACCAACCCCGATCCATCTTTTTCCAGCTCTTTGAAGAGGGTGATCATGTTGTGTGCACTGGAAAATGATATGAATAATAATAATGATGATCAACGATAGTATTAATAATAATAAATAATAACAAGAACAACGATAATAGTTATTACACTAAAAATTACAATAACTAAATCGATGATATAGTAATAATAATAATAATAATAATAATAATAATAATAATAATAATAATAATAATAATAATAATAATAATGGTAATAATAAT